>CAEGAE010095528.1:0-10553 GCA_903067095.1 Girardinus metallicus
TATATATAAATCATGCTTGATTTGGCACTAAATAAGAAAGGTTTGTGTTTTTATTAGGATTTGGTTATGTAACAAATTAATAATTCATAATTGTACAATTATAACAATTTAACTGGTAAAATAACTAAACAGGGCTCTCCAGGATCATCCCAAAACAGCCTGCTGGTGACCTCAGGTGGGTTTTTAAGCTACCTTTGATTACCTATTACAGATTCTTCTTTGGAAAAAGTGCAGTAATTGGTTAGCAAGTGTCAAAAACTTATTATTTGGTCAAAAGTACTCAAAATATTGAACAGAACTGTACTGCATATCTTGGTGTAAGATGAATGCCACTCATAAAATGGCGGCCCTGTTGAGATATAATCCCCAAAATATCGCGAGACATCGCACACGATAGAATTTTTTTTCATGGCGGCGCCCTTTCATTAAGTGTAATAACGTTAGAGAGATGAAAACGAATACTGGGCTAAGTAAATAGTGTAGAGCTAGTTCTATTTCTATCTTTTTGCAGACTCTTTTGACCACCTCCATTATATAGAAATTGTCAGAGAAGGACGCTTGTTTTCACAAATACGACTGTGGCTTCGGTGAGACCCTGACTTCAGCAGAATTCTAAATAACAGCATACAACAAAGACATCAACACAGATGATAAAGGTAAGTGCAGTTGCTTTTTTTTCTACACTGATTAGAACTTACTGGTAGCACCACACGGCCAAATAAACGACACGATGCACGTGAAAAATGAAGGAGCAGCACAACATTTGCACTCCGTTATAGAGCAATAGTGTGCCAGATCTGCTGGTCGCAAGATCAGCTAATGACATGTAAACAGATGATAATAATGCAAGACTGTCACGGTGCCGATGCCTCATAGAAACGGAAGATTCACTATTTTTGACATTATTAATACGCACAAAGCTTAACGTGTCATATCTGCTAGGCTAGGTCTTTTAGAAAATTAAAAATCATTAAATGTCACTAAGTGCAAATTGCGCAGACTGGTGTATTGTATCTGCTCTAACATGCATTACAACACCTGGAAGCAAATGTCAACTTTGTATGTTCTACAAAGAGCAACACAGAACAATGTTTTTTTTTTCTATGTTGCTCTTACCTTAGGAAATATGCATCTAGCAACTTTTACAGCTTCATAAAGATTTCTGAAATTGTAAGGCATTGCATATGAACAGATTTGTACTCGTATGTTGACTGCTCTTGACACAAAATAAGTTAGTGGTCGAGATGCCAAAGCTCAGAGAGATCAGTGAGGAAGATGTGGCTCAATTGCAAACACTACCATCATTTCAATATGCAACAGGAGCGACACAATTGCATGTTTTTGTAATATCATGCAGCCGTTTACTGGGTTGAAAACATCACCAGTACTATCCATATTACTGTGCATTTAATTTTTTTTTTAAAGTAAATCTGTTTATTTTCCGGTAGGCATCCATTGGTTGGTTTTAACTAGAAAATAAGGCCTTGATGAAAGAAGCTCTGTTATGGACCATCAAGACCCAGAACTTACCATGAAGGACGAAGAGGAAGAGGAATTGCAGAGCAGTTCCCTCGCCACTGGTAATCTACTAATAAGTTTGTCATTTAGGCATAACACTTTTTTTTGCTGCAAATTTCTTTATTTGAATACAGTATTACAAATGTGTTGATTTTGGATACTAATGTTTGCTATGGAGGCTTGGTAACCAGTTTTTCATTGAATTCACCAGTATCAAGGATTGTCTGACTAAAGTAATGTTGCCCATGTGACTTGTGGGATCATAGAGTCAGAGTTGTGCAAGAAGTTAATGTTATTTGAATCTTCCCTGCAGATGTCGACCAGCTGTTTGTGGTTAAAACAGAAGACCCGGAGGAGTGGTCCTGTGGTCTGATCTATCACAGTCCAGAGGATGACACAAAGGGGGAGCTCTTGAGCAGTCCACTGCCCACTGGTAATCTGTTGAACAATTATGGATTTTTAATTTGGAGAAAATTTTTTTTTTTTTTTTTTCTGAACTGCTACACTATTGGAAGGTTATTTCAACTGTGATCAGAATAAAATGGCTATGATAATATGAGGAATTTAACATTATCCAGTTGTTGTAATGTTATCTACTCTCCCGGCCAATCAGACCTCCTATGTGTGTTACACATAGATATCATCTGCACGGCTCATGCTAAAACTCAAACTCGCCTTTCATAAACACAGACGTAAAAAAAACAACACATTATTTGAAACCATTTTTAGAGAATAGCATGGTAGCATGTTTGATGTGATCTTTTTATGTTAAACAAATTGGTGAGATAAGATTGAGCTCCTCTCCCTATCCTCTGCAGGGCCCATGTAGGGCTGCTCAATATTAAAAAATCTTGGGATGGGAATAATGTTGGTAAATATTGCGATGGCAATAATATTGTAACCCATGTCTATTTTCTTCTTTCCACTCTTATCTGTGCGTCCATCACTCTGTAGTAACTCTAGTAACTTAATAAAATAGTACACAAAAATAATGATACAAAATCTTTAAGCGTCATTTATACCACGCTGTTGTGTGCAATTTAAGAGTAAAGATTCACATTTAAATTCAAAAATACTTTATTGATC
Source organism: Girardinus metallicus (assembly GCA_903067095.1). NCBI lineage: Eukaryota > Metazoa > Chordata > Actinopteri > Cyprinodontiformes > Poeciliidae > Girardinus > Girardinus metallicus. The sequence goes on from CAEGAE010095528.1 coordinate 2,605, forward strand.
CCAAAGGGAAACATTTTCTGCAACTTTAGTGCCAAAATAAGAGCAATATGAAGTCACATGGAAAATCTGTTTGTGTTTTAATATTCTTTGCAGATGACCTGCAAGTAGTCAACGAAGAAGCGTCTAATGAATCGGACTACAGAATAAAACATCCGGGACCAGAACTTTACATAAAGGAGGAGAAGGAGGAAGTTGCAGCCAGTCCATTGACAGCTGGTATGTGGACTTTTGTACTGTTTCAACTGTTGCCATTTAGCTGTGTGTGCATGTGTTTGATGGATAATAATGTTGTAGCACTGCTTTGGTACTGAACTGATGGTATTGTTTTTTTTTCTCCCTTTTTGGTTCATGTTTCTATACTTTCTGTGTACGAACATATGCAATAGTAATGTGTGTAACTTTAATTTTGCTACAGTTTTGTTTTTCCATAAACTGATATCTCCTCATCAATAGGTGTGCTTTCAATTAACCAAAATGTATCAGTTAACCTATCAGAGCTTTGTAGAAAGAACCAATTCACACAGTTCAATAGACAATTGTCACTGATACTGACGAAATGTATATAAACTTCTGAATTCAAAGAATGCTACAAAAAAATCTGTAAGAAAGGCTACTTGTTGATATAAAAAATATGTGTTTCACACTTTCCTACAGATGTCCAAAAGGTGCTGGTGGTTAAAGAAGAAGTTCCTGATGAATGGAGCTTCTCTACAACCCATAGGAACCCAGAACCTCTCAACGACTTAAATGAGGAAGAACATCACCCATGTAATGGCAGTAGTGATTTTGATGTCAGTTACAATGACTGGCAGATAGAAACTGTGCGAGAATTGGAGGAAAATAATGAAGTAGAATTTAACACACCCCGAAAATTTTTTAGCTGTTCTATCTGTCGTAAACAGTTCCTCTATCAGGAGTCTTTTCAGAAACACATGAAAGGCCATTTAGAAAAAAGTGATTTCAGCTTCAACGTTACTGAGAAAGGTTTTATTGTAAAGCCAAATGTAGATTCGGAGACGATTGATTCAGAGAAAGCGTTTGGTTGCGATGTTTGTGGCAAAACTTTCCACCAAAGGTCATATCTCTATAGACACAAGCGAACCCACACAGGAGAGAAAGCTTTTAGCTGCGATATCTGCGGTAAAGCATACATTGATAAGTCAACCCTTAGCAAACATATGAGCATCCATAGTGGAGAGAAAGCGTTTGGTTGTGATGTTTGTGGTAAAACATTCATCCAAAAGTCCAATCTTTATAAACACAAGAGAATTCATACTGGAGAGAAACCATTCAGCTGTGATGTTTGTGGTAAAGCATTTATATATAAGTCTATCCTCAATGGCCATATGTTGGTGCACACAAGAGAGAAAACATTCAGCTGTGATGTGTGTGGTAAAACATTCACAGAAAAGTCCAATCTCCATAAACACAAGAGAATCCACACTGTAGAGAAGTCATTCAACTGTGATATTTGTGGGAAATCGTTCATCAGTAAGTCGACCTTGAACAGACACGTGGGGATTCACGCTGTGGACAAACCATTCAGCTGTTTGGTCTGTGGTAAAACATTCCACCAAAAGGTAGTTCTCAATAGGCACATGGGAACCCACACGCTGGAAAAGTCCCTCGAGTGTGACGTCTGTGGCAAAATGTTCAAACAAAAGGCGCACCTTGCTACACACAAACGAATCCACACGGGGGAGAAACCATTTATCTGCACAGTGTGCGGGAAGGCATTCAACCGAAAGGAGAGGCTTTGCTCGCACAACAGAATCCATACGGGAGAAAAACCATTTGGTTGTGATTTTTGCGGTACCATGTTCAATGACAGTTCAACCCTTAGGAAACACATGAGGATTCACACTGGAGAGAAGCCCTTTGGCTGTGATGTTTGTGGTAAAAGGTTTCGATTCAGATCTAATGTCAAAAAGCACATGAATACCCACACGGAATAGAAAATCAATGTTGTAGGAAAGAATTTGCATTACTCATAAGCATCAAAACTTGTCACCATTGTACAATTCCACTATTTGGGATTAAAAATGTGGGATTTAAAGTGTAAACAAAATATTTTTCCTTTTGCAATACTGTATTTACATGAGAATAATGTTGAGTAAAAGTTCCACGCTTAGACGAGACCGCAAAGAAACCTTGAATTAGCTGTAGTTGTCAATGCCAGGCCACAATGTGGCGCTGTGATTTTGGCACGGTGTCGAAACATACACACTCTTTTGACCTCACCTTCTACCTCATTTAGAAAACCCATCTCCGATAAACCGAGTGCTCATGTAACACATATTTAATTCATATCAGAAGTTGCCTTACGCTGAAAAGGCTAAGTAGCACAAGTTCCCCTCTGACACCTGGTTTATAATACTGCAGATGTCAAAGACTCTGATCACTAGAGTTGTGTAAACGTGGAGCTGGATTGACACAAAAATGTTACAGTTTCATAGAAAACTAGCCCTGTGTAAACAAAGCAACAGATATGGAAAGACAAATGTGCATCTCTGTGAATTGTGTTCATACCCTAGAGAAATGCACCTACTTATACAGTTTTATGTCATCATAAGACATGTTTATGTACACAATAATTCTCCTGTGTACATAAGAGAATTATGTACACCATCATATTTGAAACCTCAACTACAAACTTACCATATTCATATTGTACAAATTAAATTATTAATAATACTTAATGTAGGATGACACTAAGTATGACAAATTTAATGGTTAATTTTTTTCTAAATTCTTAGTTTTAGTGGTTAGTGTATGTCAGTAAAACATTTATAGTTATGAGGACTATAAATTACACATAATATATTATCGGTCCTGTTTATGATTTTCCAAAATGTTGTACAGAAATGTTTTCTCTAGAAATTGAATGGTTTCATTACAAATTCACATTTCTGCTCTGGAAATGTTTAATTGTATTTAAATATTACCTGGATTCTTATAGTTTCTTTTATTTAGGCTACAGTTTTGTATGTATATTTGCCTTAATTTTTATTTTAATCAATTTGCACAATATTTATCAATGCATTGTTTTACTTTTCTTATTTGTTAAAAAAAGAACATAAAGTACTACAGTGAAGCTTATTACAGTTAATACAAGTAGAAGTACAGGGAAGATTTTTGGAAGTACTTGCCGGAGTTGTATAGGTCTGCTGTCACAAAAATAGAAAAAAGAACGAACATCCTTCCACCACTGCACAGTCAGTCCTGTATGATTGACTGGAGACCAAAACAGTTAAGTTATTAATATGTATTTATTTTCTCACCCACACTGGAGACTGGAATGCTCTGGGTTTCTAACTTAGGTCTTCTTCTATACAAACTCTTCACTAATGACTGCCGCCACATACGAAATGCTTATGCAGCACATAATGATTTTCTTGCTCACTGCTGGTGAAAAGGCAGTTTACAAGAGACAAATAACAATTCTGTCTTTGTGATCCTAAAATAACCCCTCTTAATAATAATGACATCCTTATGGATATGAGGAAATGTAAGACAGCATATCATGTCATACTGTTATAGTTATGTTTTTTTTTTATTTTGTCTTCGTTGTTGCCTTCACACCATATGTGTTTCTTGTTATTACCTCTGATATAACTGTATTTACAATGTGATTGTTTTAGAACAGAGGTCAAAGAAGAAATTCCATGCCTTGTTTATGAGTCTTAGCAATAAATACCTTCAAATTTTAATTTATGAAATAGCTGCATGCTTTGATTACACATTAACCTCAATTGTACTGTTCTGTTTCACCATCACCTACGCAATTGTAAAGAAAAAAAAAATAAAAAGAATTTTGTCACGAGAGTTGTGTTTAAGATGGAAACAGCAGCATATGAGGTAAATCTAAAAGCCTGAGAATTATTTCTGTTAGTTATTGGAATCAAAATATAGCATCTCGTACACATATTGTTATATGTTTTAATCTTGTGGCTGGTTCTTTAATGGTTTGAGAACCACTGATGTAGTGTTTTGTGTGTGTAAATAAGTTATTCCTTAAATATCCTCTGTTTCTGCTCCTAAAAACACAAACAAAAACAACAAAAATGTTAAGTATTTCAGTAATTAAATTAAAAGAGTATATTTATGGGGCTGCACAGTGGCGCAGTTGGTAGAGCTGTTGCCTTGCAGCAAGAAGGTTCTGGGTTCGATTCCCAGCCAAGGGTCTTTCTGTATGTTCTCCCTGTGCATGCGTGGGTTCTCCGGCTTCCTCCCACGTCCAAAAAACATGACTGTCAGGTTAATTGGCCTCTCCAAATTGTCCCTAGGTGTGAGTGCGTGTGCATGCGTGTTTGTCCTGTGTGTCTCTGTGTTGCCCTGTGACAGACTGGTGACCTGTCCAGGGTGTACCCCGCCTCCCACCCGGAACGTGGCTGGAGAGAGGCACCAACAGCCCTCCCGACCCTACTAAGGTACAAGGGTGTAATAAAAATGGATGGGTGTATATTTATTACACACAGATTGTGTAATTTCCTGCTCGGGTTTCTCTTACTTTTCATATCATGTCTTACGTTGACTGAAAACCCAAAAGGTCAGTTTCGCAGAAAATTAAAAGCTACAAGAATCCCATTTTCTACAATTAAAACATTATTTTTAATTGTAAAAATAATAATAATAATAATAATGTGGAAGGTTGCTGACTTGACATTGAACAAAATAAATACCCTCCACAAAGCTGTCTAAAAGTTAGGTAGATTAGCACATGAAAAATCAAAGTCATAAAATCATTTTATTTATTAATAAAACAGAAACACAGTACAGTATTTATTTGAAAATCACTTTTAAAGAACAACACCTCTGCTCCATCAGCAGAAAAATATACATAAAATACAAAAAAGTAAAACTAAATATGCATTCATTTAAGAACCATACTTGGCTTTTGCAGAGAAACCCAAGTAAGCTATAAAATTCTATGTTTTATGTTGCATGAGTATAACACTATTATAACAGTAGCAGTACTTTCCCCCCCTTTTTCAGTTTCATATTTATTAATCATCATGTAATCATCAGAATCTGTGTTACATTATACTTTTTTTTAAACAGATCCTAACATGCTTGTGTCTCAGTAAGATTGAAAAGATTCAGTCTGAAAAATAAAAGTGGAATAACTAAAATTAAAAATATATTCTATGAGACTGGCAGTGAAGGCTTTTACTGCCCCAGGAAAAGCCTTGTAAATGTTTTACATTGAATTTCTTAAATTTCTTCCTTTCCATTTTTCTTCCTAAATGTTTGCAAGAATAGAACTAATAAGACTAACAGGCATTTTACAAAGAGAACAACACGCTCCTTCACAAATTGCAGAACTTTAGTTGCTATGTAACGTACTCTGACTCGTTTGCAGTATGACCTAACAGGTGAGGCGAAGCATGTAACACCACGGTGACGGCCCCTAACAACGACACAGATAATTGTTACGTAAACACTTGTTACCAGTTACGCAGTGCTACTACTGTATGCTAGATTCATAGTACATTTAACGTTTTCTAAGAACAGCAGGAAAAGAGGAATTCTTTCAAAGTTGCCATGGCGCCCAGAAAAGGAAAGAAGAAAAAAGGTGTGAAAACTGTGAAAGACAACATACTTATCTTCGAAAAAGAAAAGAAGAGGATGGCCAAAATGTATGAAACCAGCACTAAACTGTGGGAGATGAAGCTGAAGAGAGCTGAGCAGGAGTTAACCTACCAGCGGAAGGAACTCTACAAGAGGGCCAGCCAGACTGAGCAAGTAAAAAACTCCCTATTCCTGGTGGAGAAGTGCAATATTGGCATCACTGATTATTGGTTAAAAGAATTAAAAGATAAAGATGAGAAGCTCAAGGTGATGGGGGAAAAGCTCAAAAAGCAAGAAGAGGTTGCAGCACAATGGAAACTGAAGTTGGAAAATGAAAGGAAGCGAGATTTCGAAAAGTTTGAGGAAGAAATTTTAAAAAAGAAAGCCACCGAGGCTCGGGTACAGAAAAAAATTATTAACATTAGAAAGCAACTGCAAGTGTCTAAAGAAGAATACAGAGAAAACGCAAAAATAAGAAAACAGAAATATTCAGTCTTAGTGAAGGAATCAAAGGAGAAAGAAAGGAACTTTATACGCAAAGAAAGGGAGATGAATCAGTTGAAGGCTGAGCAAGAAAAAAGCATTGCTGAATTGGAAAGTGAACTGAGCATTGTTAATAAGGAGAAAATTTGGCTAATTAAAAACCTAAAATGTGCCTTGTTTAATTTAGATGAGCTGAAGGAAATAGCTCACGCACTGTCTAAGGACAAACTCTCACTGGCTGTGGACAGAAACATTCTGACATCAACATTGAATGAGAACTTTTGTGAGATGGCATGTAAAGAAAAGATGCTTGCTGAAGTCACGGCCAAAGCTGCTTCTCTGGAGCAGGCCCTCAAGCAAATGGAAGAAGAAAAAACTGAGAATGAGAAAAGAAACCAAGACACCATCCAGGCCAGTCAGGTCGAGTTGGACAAACTACAGAAAATTATTGCCATGCGAGAGAAGGAGATCTGTCAAGTGAAGAAGCTGGCGAGGACCATTGTGGAGAAACGCAAAGATATGGAGGTGTTTTTCCACGAAGCCCTGGATAACGTCCGACAGGAGATAGCTGACGAAAGAAAGCGGAACGTAAAGCAGGCATATCAAGACTACCGTCAGAAATTTAGAGACGGAGCAGAAGGAAAGGGAAAGTTCCCCCTCATACGCACCTTCGATCAAAGTCCCAACAGCACCAATTCTGTGTACTCAGACGTGAAGGCGACTGGAAATTGGCCCCATTGCCCTGGCAAAGAGGTTTACATGTCTGATCTCACTTGGGAGCAAAAAGAAAAAGTGCTCACTCTTCTCTTTGCTAAAATGAACGGAAATGCAGAACGTGCATCAAAATCTTGTACAACGAGGCTTGACTATCATTTCCAAAGTGGAGGCTGGCTTCACCGCCGTGGTCCACAAGAAGGTGGATTTGTGAAAGTTCTGTAGGACGCAGATCCACCGAACGCTGTCAAACGTTTCATCAATAAATATATGCATTGAAAAAAATACATGTGTAATTATTCATAGTATTAGGAATGGACAATAATTATTAATATCGGGGAATGAGAAATAAAGAAATTATAAGAATTGTGATTTATCATAATAGCGATAAACTAATGTTTGCAAACCAATAAAAAGAAAAAAACAATAAAAATATTTTAGGGTTTTATGGAGCCCCCTGCTGCATTCACTGACAATAAACAATAATTATTGTGTTCCCTAACAGTAAATATTGCTTTCTCTCACAATGGCCTTTGCGTTCTCTCACAATAAATGTTGCGTTCCCTCAGTAAATGTTGCATTGCCTCGCAATGAAGTTTTTGTTCTCTCATAATAAACTTTTTGTCCTCGCAATAAAATGTTGCTTTCCCTCACAACAGGCTTTGCGTTCTCTCGCAATTAATGTTGCATTGCCTCGCAATAAATTTTTTGTTCTCCCGCAATAGACTTTGTGTGTCCTCACAATGAAACATTGTTCTGTTGCAACAGGCTTTGCATTCTCTCGCAATAAATGTTGTGTTCCCTCGCAATTAATTTTTTGTTGTCTTGCAATAGGTTTTAAGTTCTCTTGCAATAAATGAGTTAGTATTGAAGTCAAGCATGAAGCAGAAAGACCTTTAAAAGTTGCAGAATACCAGCCTTTATATACATATGCTTATATATAAATATGAATATGTATATACATATATGTCTGTGTGTGTTTGGGTGTACGTGTGTGTGGGTATATGCGTGAATGTATCAAAACAAAATTTTAGTTTTAGTTTGGTAAACTATGTGACTTTCAAAAGGGAAAGTCGTTGTTGCAGGCCAGTTATGTGTCATACCACCTTCACTTATGTAGCACCAACCATAGATGAAACAAAGTGCACCACATAGCTGCATACCAAAAACATATATATATA
>CAEGAE010095534.1:0-12076 GCA_903067095.1 Girardinus metallicus
TATAGTAGAGTGGTGTTATGGTCGTCAAGTGTATGAAGTTTATCAGCCTTCCTCCCATTCACATTCACTTCCTGTAGAAAGAGTAACAAGCTCCATGAAGAGGAGAAACAGACAAACCACACAACTGTATGAAAGCTGAATCTGCTGGTAAGCTTAGTTTCTAAATGATTACTACTGCCGTAAAAATTCAGTTTCAAACAAATAAGATAAAGTCGGTTAAAAAAACAGACCAATGTACAAATGTGTTTAGTTTTACAGTACATACAATAATTACAGGTAATAATAATTTCTATTTAATTTAGTTCAGTTTTAACTATGCAGCACCTTAACAAAGCAGATTTTACTCAAAACACTTAGATTGAAAGGCATAGAGGGGGTCAGTCTGTTATTACCGATAATCTATAATTTAAGCGGTTCTAAAATACTCTATTATATAAAGAAACAACCGGAGCTGAACAAACAACTTTAAGTTATCTGTAAAAGATGACATTTTTAAAACTTATTTTAAAGCAGCTCTGTGTGCTCTTGGTGTGCTCCTGACGGTTGAGGTGAGAGTAAACAGCATGGTAAGGTCTAAGGAGTTGGGTGAGACCAACAGGAAGAAGTTTGTACCAGCTTATGAATGTGGGGCAAAAAAAATGAGAGAAGTCTCAAAACAATTGAAAATCAGCAGTTTCACTGAAACCAGTCTACAACATGTCCAGAGCAGACCTCAAGATGCTAAAAGAAGTCTCCAACACAGGGTCTTTGAAATGTTAATTCATGCGTGGACAATCAGAAAGCAGCTGAGCAAGAATTGCTTTCACTGAAGGAGAGCAAAACGGAAACTTTAGCTCATCAAGAAAGACATGAAGACCAGAAAGACACAAAACACCACAGAGAACTTAGGAAAAAATCTTTCAAAAATATTCCTTTTAGGACAGATGAGTTTAAAATGTAATTATCTGGATGCCAGAAGAGATGTTTGCTATAAGCTAAGCAGCAATTCAGGAAGAGAACCTCATACCAACAGGGAATCTATAAAAATATTACCCCGAGACATAAAATGACTGAGCGTCCACATACTCTCAAAAAATGACTCCAAACATCCCAGTTAATCCACCAAAGACTGGAATAGATTTATGCTCCGAGTCAGTAACTCGTTGAGATTCTGTGGGGTGACTTGAAATGGGGTGAGAAACCCTTCAAACATCTCTCAAGTAGAAGTGAGGAGTGAGGCAGGCTTTCTTCAGGCTGGAGTTGGAGATTTATAAATGGCTACAAGTAGCGACTCATTGAAGTTATATCAAACGAAAGCCAAAATAAAGACGAGCTACGTGGATTTGTGGCGTTGTTTCGTCAGTAACCATACACATTCGTTTGATGAGTGAAACAAGATTCATGTTGGTGGTTGTAACTAAATAATTTCTTTTCCAGAGATGAATAAAAAAAAACAAGGTACTCTTGTTTGTCACATGAACAGATCAATCTAAACTTCCAACTAGTATGTCTTCAAAAACGGAATTTATTTGTGACAACTTAAAACACGACCTCAGAAAAAGACCAGCACTTGTTTAGAAGTGAGATGTGTAAACAGCATCACTTGTGAACTGCGTAAGTCACACTTTGACTTGCCACAGAGCAAGTCACGGCTGATGTCCACGCTTGTTGCTAAATGACAGAAAGTGATCTGTTGCTCCATTCAGGGAGTTCCAGAGTTAGATTTATGAAGGCTAAATTGCATTCAAATCTCCCGTGGGCGCTACGACTTCCATAAAAATTGAAGTTGACATGAATATTGTGACCTTTAGACTTGGGACTCAGAGTGTTCATAGGCCAAAGTTGTGTTTGTTGTGTTATCGACAAACAGCTGCTGCTGCCATGCCCATAAATCTCCCAGCAAACAGGAAGCAAGAAGTAGGAAAGTTTTCACATCAACAGGTTGTACATGAGTGGAGGATTTCATGCTTCTGAGGCAGTGAGGACATTTATTAGTGATGGCTGTTGTAACGTAAGAATTTCAAAAGGAAGCTTGCGGAGAAGCTGCTGCGATTAGGAAACTCTCTCTGTCCTCCACACAGATGGGAAGCTGCGACGGCTTGTCGTCATCTCCAAGCAGAGGAGGGTACGTCAGCTGGAACATGGTCTCTGGAGAGTCCCGACAACCTCCAAGCGGACCTCCACCAGGCGCAGGTGAGAGTCCACATACTCTTAAGACAAAATCATAGAGGTTGAAAGGTTGCTTAAGGATTCATTTGGCAACACTCACACTAAACTCAGACTTCCTGGAGAGGACTGAAACCTAAATAACAGTAGAGTGCTATGCAAGGATTAGCATTTTCATTTGAAGCCTTTCGAAAAAAAAGCTTATGTTTTTTGTGTTTTGCTCCAGTTCAAAATGAATGTTCGTCCTTTTGTTTCCGCTTTGGTTTCCCGTTAGGAGAAACAGAGGCTTTTTCTAACCAGAGCCAGGAGCCAACCAATTCAGGTGGTGTCCCATCTCTGATTCGGTCAACACAAGAACCCAGTGGAGAAGAAACAAATATGGCGTTCGACCTTCCGTACCCACGAAAACAACTCACAAGGAGGAAATGCACCAAAATCTCCAAAAATTCCAGACAAATCCCAGGGAACAGCAAGCTCAGAGACCATGATAGGAACTACAAACTTCCACGAGACGCTTTGGAAAACAAGGAGGAACCTTCTTATTCCAAGGATGAAAACGTTCCCCTACACAGGAGCAGTCCAGTCATCTCCAGACGCAGCAAGCCCATCTCCTGGCAGGAAAAGGCAACCAGTCCGTCTAATTCATTAAGGTACTGTACGCAACTTCTGTCCAAACACAAGAAGCAATGCCGATTTTAGAAGACTTACATCTCCCTAGGCATTTAAAACAACAGCATTTAAAAACATTTTCAAGTTATTCCTTCTTTGACAAGATCATGAAACAAGATTTTACCCAAATTTGAAAGAAAAAAAAAGAGTATAGCATCAGTTATAAAGAAGCTGGTCTCTATGGGTTTTCTAAGAGATTTTAGATACTAAACCCAGTGTGTTACTTAGTTCTGAGACTTTAAAAATGCTGCCCACATTTTCAAAAACATTAGGAACTTTGCTGTGCATTTGGCCTTCCTGCTACCTGCTGAAAGACTTGCTCTCTCTCAAACTCTCGCCGCCCTAAAGAACTGCAGACACCTCCCGAAATGCTGTAGTACTTTATAGCATTTCTTCTTACATCATGAATAGTAATGAAAATAGCTGATTTTGATTCATATTCCTGTTTGCACAACTTGGTGGACATTTGAGTGAAGCTGACTGGAAAAAGGTGAAATTTTTCAATTTTTGACTGGTCAGTTCTCGATCAGGACCAGTCAAGCTAAAAGTCTTCCAATTCCAGTTGCCAGACTATGCATCAGTGAATCTCTATAAATGAAGAGGAGAATGAACTTGGGTAAAAATAAAGCTATCTTCATTGTGTTAACTTTTATAGTTATCGGTGAACTCAGTCCTCTAGTTGTACGATGGCCAAAATGACATGAGTCAGAAATCTATTTCAAGAAAAACAGTTGTATTGCAAAACAAACAAATCAAATGATAGCTTCCAAAAAAAATTTTTTTCCATGCATATATTTATGGCTGATCGTGATATAAGTTTGACAATGTGACACAATGTGACACAAATACGTTTGTATTTTTGAAAAATAAAAAGTTTGTCCCTTTGTCTGGGGCTGCACAGTTGGTAGAGCTGTTGCCTTGCAGCAAGAAGGTCCTGGGTTCGATTCCCCGCCTGGGGTCTTTCTGCATGGAGTTTGCATGTTCTCCCTGTGCATGTGTGGGTTCTCTCCGGGTACTCGGTTTCCTCCCACAGTCCAAGGTTAGGTTATTGATCTCTCTAAATTAGGTGTGAGTGCATGATTGTTCGTCCTCTCTGTGTTGCCCTGCGACAAACTGGCGACCTGTCCAGGGTGACCCCGCCTCTCGCCCCGAACGTACAGAAGAGATGTACAGAAGATGGATGTCCGTTTGGCTGAAAAAGACACCATCTATGCTCAACTGTATCTACATTAGTGTATGTGGTAACAGTTCAGTTTTTCTTTCCACGAAGTGTTGGACTTTCCTTGGAAAAACACTGATTCTTGACAAAAGGCTTTGGATTAATTGGCAGTCCTGAAAGTTTTGTGTCTCCCCACAGTTACTCAAGAAACAGGAACTGGGATAACAAACGAACAAGGTCGAGAGGAGGAAGAGAGACTTTCATGTTCTGGTGAAATGCCACCTGTGAAATGATCTGCAACGCAACCTTTAAACTTGCTGATCTTAGTTTTGGACAACATAGTCTATACAATATATGTTTTCTTATACTGACAACTTGATATTTCTTTTTGGTGAAACATTTACTAAACATTTTCTCAAATATTTTCTAGTTTTTTCTTCTTTTAAATAATCTGTTATGTTGCAGAACAACGTAAAGTACCTAGATCACCAGCTCATGCGGTGGTAACTTGATGTATCTGAAGTTTTAAACAGTACTTGTCCAAAGCAGTTAAAGGGTCATGTTAGAATCAACACAAACTCTGTGCATCACTTAGAAACAGTTCTTGTCTTATCTCTGACTTTAGATTATATACTAAAGGTGGAAAATGCTCAATTATTGTCAATTAGTGCATGGATAAAAATCGTTCTCTTGGGTCATAAAGGATTTTGACGCCATTTTGATAACCTGAAAATGTCAAAAGGCAAGTAACTCTTTCACATGGGACAAGTTCATTTGGTTATTTCTCACAAGCACACATTGGTACATGTAGGCTCATTTACCCACACAATGATAAATTACGTATAAGACAGGATATGAGTCACGTCTTATACTGTAAGATCTATAACTAATATCTTCCTAATGGTTCCCACAAGCCAACAAGCAATTTGAAATGTTACTATTATTATTATTATTATTATTATTATGTTTCAAGTTAATAAAACATATTTTAACATACTTCCCTTATTTTTGAAGTACATCAAATGTGACTTTTCTAACTTACTGTTGTCCCTAGCTGCGGTGCAATGATAGATAGTTAGCATTGGTAGCTTTATTTCTGGTCACCACTTAAAAATCAACACAGCTAACATTATTGTATCTCAATTCAATTCGGTTCTGGTGGAGCCTCTGACTAAAGAAGCTGTTGTTGTAAAGCAGTTTTGTAAAGAGGATGGTCAGGGCATCTTGCTGCAAACACTGAAGTACATAAACTTCCTCAAGAAGTACAGCATGTGCTGTCTCTTCTTTTATTTATCTCGCCCCAAGAATCAAATGTTTTTGGCTTTTACTTTATCTTTTATGAACATATTCTGAGCCAAGCTTCAGTTGCTAAACAGTTGGGTAAATCCCCTGAACGACAAAGGAAATGGAAAACTTCTAAAAACTTGAGTACTGTAATTGGTATTCAGAAAAGTAGTTGTATGTTTCTCATGTGAAGATAGAAAAAAATGTGGCAGGACACAAAGCTTAAAGTTCAGGAACCGCCTAAAACTGCATCAAGAAACGAAAGAGAAGACAATCAGTGGTTGGATCCAAACTAAAACGAAAATACGCAAAAACAGAGATGAAGATGTGTCAGTTATGTGTGTTGTTACTGTCACACAGAGTCAAGTTTTCATGTTCTTCATATGAAAACCTGCATTCAGCAAAGACTACATAGTGGGATAGTTGTTGCCTTGCATGTTCCATGTGTTGCTGTGCTACGGGTAATGTTAGCATGTCTCCTTTTTAGTTTTGATATGATTTTATGATCATTTCACTTACAAGATATAGCATATCTCTGCATCAGTGAACAGAAATAAGCGATGCTGCATCGGTTATCTCTGGGTACTCCAACTTCCACGCCCAGAACAAAAATATACACACTAGCTTGATTGGGCTCCCTTTAGGTAGAAATGTATGTATGCATAACTGTTTTGTCCTCTGAGTTTCTTAATGTAATACCTCATTCAGTTACTACAAAACCCTGCATTCAGGACATTTGTACTCTAAGCTAACATATTCTTATAATAATTCTGATTTGACTTAAAATGTGCTCCTCTTAGCATGGACTCTTCCCCTCGTTCCCCCGGTTCATGTGACCAGCCCGAGTGTGTGACATCTACCGGTAAGGAGGACGTGGAGCCCCGGGTGACTTCCTGTCACCAATCGTTTGAAACCACGGTGGAGGATAAGAAGCCGCGTGTTTCTCTATTGTCAAGCCCGATCAGCATCCTGAGTAGCCAGCACCGATGCAGCAGAAGCCCTCAGCGACCAGAGAAGGAGCTCAGGGGGTGGAGCCTAAACAGCTGGAGTACCTCCAACAGGACAGGTACCACAGGTTTAAGCCTGTCGCAATGAGCAATAAATCAGTTCACCGCATGATAAATTGAAACGAGATTGCTAACTTCTATTTGTGTGATAGTTAGTCTTTCTTGTGTGTCTTCTTCTTCTACCGAAGACTGGATAACAAAAGGTTTCAGTCTGATGCTTTGGTCTCGACTAGCCTGTTTCATGAAGGCCAGTTATGTTTACAGAGACTTCAGTATTCGTTATAATTGTTGTTTTGGTTGTATTTTGGATATTTAAGACATCTTCCACTTCCAGAGCTAAATGTATGTTAGAAATTAAATTCAAATTCAAAAAATTCTTTGTTGATCCCAAAGAAAAATTAAAACTCAAACTAAGCTCAAGTTATTCAAGGTGATGGCTGTGGGCATGAAGGATGTCCTGTTGAGGTCTGTGCTACAGCAAATAATTAAAAATGAAAGTTTATTGGTCTTTGAGAAAGTATACGTGCATCATTATGCGATTTTATAGTATTACTTTAAAACAGCAATATTATCGCTTATCGCGATAACTTCTGGGACAATTTATCGCCCAGCAAAACTCACTATGAGAGGTTTGCATGTCATTTACCTTTTTTTTATTTTCTTTTTAGTCTCATATGTATTAAAGTTTAACTTATGTGTACACGGACATTATAGTTGCGATAAAATGTGTGTATTAACAATGAAAATATTTAACTTTTGGCGTAATAGTGAAACATAAGAACATTTCCATTCAAATGATAGAAAAATTAGCTCTTATTGCATCCTTTATCAGTTATTGTGATAAATTTATTTTCATGAGAATTTCAATTTATCATTGTCACTACGAATTCCAATTAAAGTTTGGGGAAAAAAAAAAACTGTTTTATAAGTTTAATATTTTTTTTCCCCACTGTTTGTTCATGTGATTGGTGTCCAACAGAAGCGCATTACCAATGAGATTTTGTTTTGTTTTGCTATGTTTGACATGTCATGATGTAATAAACAGTTCTTATTGTGCCACAACATATTGTGATAAAAAGTTAAGTCCATATTAACCCACCCCTCTTACATCTGAAAAATAAATGTAGCTCAAGAAAACCTGAGACATTTTAGCGGTTAACACGAGAACTCATTAATATTAATGACAGTGCTGAACATTAATGTGTGTTTATCTGTTTTGTGTCAGGCCAGGCCTCCTCAACGCCTCACAGCAAAGACAGAAGCTGCTCTGAACTCCTGGATTTACCTGCAGACATCTTTAAGACCAGCTGTGAGCTGGAAAAGGTCTGCCATTATGATTTCACTGCTTTTACAATCATTTATGTAGATCTGCAGCACTTTAAAGCCTAAAACACTCTTAAAATGTCCAACATTTTCTTTTGTCTTCACCACTGTTCATAAAAGAGTTCTGCAGGCTCCTTAACCAACGTCGCCACCTTGTGGCAATGCTTTCACATGATATAATAACAATAATAATACTTTCTATTTTAACCCTATAATGGCAGTTTGTTCACCCCTTGCCCCTTTTAGCCCAGAGCATAATTTACATATACGTTCTTCTTACGTCCCTTATCAGGTTTTGAGTTCAGATTTTAAATTACCCAGCTAGCAGAGAACGTTCAGACGACGTCCTCTGAATGTCGTCATGACGACGACGTTTTCCAAAATGAAAAACCATTCAACGTTCGGCGAACATTGTGTCAAAATAAAACGCTACATATTGTTTTGCTAGGTCTGTGGAACAAGGCAGCAAATTCATTGGAAAAAGTCACAAATATTGAAAAGAAAAAACATTCATCTAAGAACCAATTTGGTAATATATGCAAGAAGAATTTAGAGTTTGCCCTTTATGCGGCTGTTTTCTCAACAGAGGTTCTGATAGTGAAAAACCTGCCTCTGATGTTGGTGTAAATGATTGCGTGTGTGCAGGAGAACGCTCATTTTGTTGTGGTAGACATGATGCTGGAGGTTCTGGAAGGCGTCAAATGGACTCTGAGCTTCGACTCCATGAGGTATAAACACTGCGTTCTGTGCACAAAGACACAGCCGAGCTCTGAGGGGCGCAACCCGGCGCGCACGCACGGTTCCAACGCTTCCAGCTGGACGGCTCCTCAGCGATCCAGCTGCAAGCGCAGGCTTCTTCGTGACGACACGAGGCCGCAGCGGACGGACTGGCGTGAGGATACACAGGAGCCACAGGCTAGTCACAATGAACATCAAACAAAGAGTCCGTCGATCCTTTCTACTGACAGCGGGTTTGAAGGTAAAAATTCTTTTTTACCTTCAAGATGGTTTCTCAGTGTCAGAAACCATCCATTTTCTAACACCCTTGTCCCAGTGGGGGCGTGAGGTGCCGGTGCCTCTCCAGCTAACGTTCCGGGCGAGAGGCAGGGCAACACAGAGACAGACAGGACACACAACCATGCGCACACACTCACACCTAGGGAGGATTTATGTTTTTGGACTGTGGGAGGAAGCCGGAGTACCCGGAGAGAACCCACCATGCACAGGGAGAACATGCAAGAGAGACCCGGGCCGGGAATCGAACCCGGGAACTTGTTGCTGCAAGGCAGCAGTGCTACCAAAAGTGCTGTCAAAATTTCCAGTGGAAAGAGGAATTTTCTAATATATAAAGATATAACACAAATATAATTCATTGATCCCAAAGGGAAATTAAATGTTGTAACTCATATTAATTCAAAATTCTTCTAAGACTTGACAAATCATTAGGAATCCATAAACAGGGTGAATGTGTATTCTGCTTACTAACCAGCAGGGGGAGACCTCGGCTTGGCAGAACTGGTTTTGATTGCTGTTTTGTAGGAAATGTTCATGTATCCCTTCAATAAGCAGAGCTGAGGCCATTTATGTTGACTTTTTTTTGGTAAATCATAAATCCCATCAATTTAGTTTTTTTTTATAGACAATTAGAATATACTTAATTTAGCTTGGAATTAAAATCTGCAAATAATTTTTGTGTTTGGTATTGTTATGATTTATTTGGTAACCTTTAGACCTTTCTATGAATTTAAGAAATTAAGAACACACCCATGGGCGTGGTGGAGATGTGTTTGTTTGGCAAATGTCTGATGGTGTGACGACACAAGGTTTAGTAAAAAAACAAAAAAAACAAATAAAATTGACCACCTTTTGAACTTGTGAGATTCACAGAACACACTTTCGTTTACAACCAGGTTGTAAGACAGCTTTAGTTGTTGTTTTGTTTGTACTTTTGCTAAAAAAGTAAAGTTAATTAAGTCAGAAGTGTGTTCCAGAAACAACCCGCTCACGGCCTTTTCTTGAAATAACTTTGAGTTTTGGAGCTCAGAAGGCCGTGACAAGCAGTTTCTAAGTGTTAGATTTTTTTATTTCTAAATGATGGCTCACGTCGCAGGCTGCTGCACAGCGCAGTTCCCCGTCATATAAAACGATCAGATGTCGTTGCTCTCATTTCCTTAACAGATTTATGAAGGCTGCGGCCGTGTTCCTGAGCAGAAACACTCAGAAGGATGTAAATTTGCAATAAATTCATCTGATCTGATGATCAGTTTTCAGAGGGAACCAACATGCAGATGTCTTAAATATAAAACCAAGCATAGAGAACCAACATAACTTCCTGTATTACATGTCGCTTCATTTATAAGTGTTGTTCTATGAATAAAGAATCATGTGCTTCAATTTCAGACTGTGGGGTCGGCACAATGCCACCAGATTTGATCAGAAAGTAAGACATTTTCTTTATCTATAGCTCAATCCACAGCATGCTTTTGACCCACTGAATGTTTCTGAATGTGTATGCGGTGTTTCACCAGCAGTGCAGAGTGGCTGGCCCAGCAGCTGGTGCTGGAGTTCAAAAGGAAGTGGCTTCCTTCCCACGTGCATCGGCGAGGACGGCAAAGCCTCCGCAGTTCACTGCAAGAGGTGAAAATTTGGCAGTCATAGAGCCAAAAAGTTTGGGGGGGTTTTTCTTGCAAACTGACCATGAGCATCAAAATTTGGCTAAATAAAGATTTACACCAAAAGCCCTGTTTAGCCCGCTTTACTCAAACTCTAGTTCGTTTGTCTACAAAGTCCAGTTCGTTTGCAGAGGTGTGAATGTGTAATTGAACTCTGGTTCGCCTAAAAATGCCTAGCATGAGAAATGGCTTGTTGTTTGTTTGTTTTTTTGACCAAAGACAAAAGACAAATTGTACAACCGCTGAAATTTAATGCTACTCCATCTTTGTTTACATTTCATGAAGAAGGAAGTTGTGAGTGTTGTTTCCTTCAGTGGTTGTTGGTGCGGAACCACCAAAGGCGAGGAGGGGAACAGGTTTTTCAATTAGTTTGGTTGGTCTGACACAATGCAGTGTGAAAGCGAACCACAGCAGCGGAAAATGTAACAAATATTGCAATTTTGGTTGAGTCTGTGTAAAAACACCATTCTGTCTATCATGTTCTGAATCCCATCAACCATGCTTAAAGTCGCTATTTATTTGTGTTTAGTTATTTCATTTCCAGTTTGTGTTGGAATGGGGTTGTTACATTTTTATAGCCCATGAGTTTCTGCTGTGCTTGAAAACCTCAGCTGTTATAATGGGGCTATAAATAAACTATGAACCCTCTTCCATTGGTCGCCACTAGTTACCAGGTACTGGGGGTGTGGAGGTAAAGACCGGGAGCCTGACGGAGGAAATCCGACTCAGGACCAGGATGAGGGGATCCCTTAACTGGGCACCGCCGAGTTTTGAAATCATTTTCTCTGTCCAGCCACAACAAAGGTCATGAATCCTTCTAAGCAGACAGAAAATGTCAAAAAAACAAACATCAGGGAAATGTGATCGGATGTTAAATAACCTTTTTATTTCCTGTTCTAGACGGAGTAAGGTGGTAGCCTTACAACACTACCTGTGTGCGGGCTGTGGAACAGAGGTGGAGCCCAGTGAGTGTCGACGACAACGAATTCAGACATTTAAATTTTTGGGATTTATGTTTGAGGGACAGTGTGAGGGAACAATTAACTGTGATACACACACACGTTTTAGGAGTGTAACAATGCATCAAGCTCATGAGACGTGTGTAATTCATGACACCGGGTAAACAAGAACAAGATTTTAGCAATTTTGGGGAAATTAAGATTTACTTATTTTCTTTTTTACAAATAGAGCAGAAGTTTCACCAATCCACAAAAAATGTGAGGAATAGTTAATTCCAGCTTAGACTAGATAATATTTTGCAGGTATTAAGCTAATGCTAATGTGTCACAAATGCTTGTGTTTCTTGTTTTCACAAATAGATCAAAGGTCTCATGAATCTCTTCACACTCCATAGAATCATCCACTTGGCGTTTGATCAAACTGCCTTTAGCTTTAGCACAGATCGAAGCGGAAGAGGCCAACTTTCTCCTTGTTTGCAGCTAACGTTTAGCTAGGAGCTGATCACAGTGCTAGCTCGTAAATGGTCTTTTATGTGTTATTTATTAACTGAATATCTGAGTCTAAATAGCTTAACAAGTAGTGGCTTTTTCTAACTGAAGATTGTATGTCCAGCCAGACTACAAGTCTTTATTACCCTCCTGTCAACACAGCAGGGCAACTCAACAACTTTTCCTGCTTCACAATAAGAAACTCAAAACAGCCGCGTGATCTGAGGCTCATAATAATGCCTTATATTTACATTACCAAATTATATGACATCATGACAGCAACAAGACATTCTTTAATTTAACAATGTGGTGCTCTAATACTGCAAAATCTCATACAACAGGTTTTCATTAAACTCCAAAAATATATAT
>CAEGAE010095537.1:0-24226 GCA_903067095.1 Girardinus metallicus
TAAATGGTAAATGGACTGAACTTATATAGCGCTTTATCCGATCATTTTTGACCACTCAAAGCGCTTTACACTAGAGTCATTCACCCATTCGCTCTCACAAACGCTCACACATTCATACGCCGATTTGGGGTTAAGTGCCTTGCCCAAGGGCACATCGATATGGGGCAGGAGGAAGCTGGAATTGAACCTACAACCTTCCGATCACAAGACAACTACTCTTCCCACAGAGCCACAGTCGCCCCAGTGTGCCTGTCAGTTTGAACCCATCGTTCTGCTGCTAAAAATTTGCATCAATGCTAAGCTTAGCTAAATTGTAGTCAATAGCCTGTGGAGAGTCACAAGAATGGTGACTAACCTGGTCTTGCATCAGTATTTTAAAATTAATGAATCTGCTAAAATTAGCCTTAATGCTAATGTTAGCGTGAATGCTATCTGTAGCATGTGGGGCATTACAAGCATGTTGTCTGTCCTTGACTTACTCCATTCAGTATACTAACCATGGCTAATAAGTAAGAAAAAGATATTCAAGGCTAATATTATTGCACCGCCTATGGCGGTGCACTAACCTGAGAGGAGTATTGAGTCTTTTATTTTGAAATTTTCAGTAAGCTTCGTTTTAAATGACTACACTAATCCAATGTGTAACAGTGGTTTGGTTAAACCAGTTATATACTGCCCAAAACAGCAAGTAGCTCTGAATGCCAGCTTAGTCCTCCTCTGTTTTAACTGAGTGTTCCGCCATAGTTAGAACTACAGGGATGGCGTGTTTGTAGTCCTAAGCAGCAGTTCTTCCCTTCTCTGTGTTCTGTTGCTACAGTAATTCATCCTCTCTGCCAACTGTCAGCTGTGAGTGAGACAAACAGGGGGAGACAGTAGTTAGGTTAAATCAGTTGTATAATTCCCAAACAATTCCGCCATGTCTGAAGTTCTAACATTCTGCTCAGCCTTATAGAAACTCAAGAGATCCACCATCATTGTAGTTCTAAATGGCAGCTCAGCCCTCTGTTTTAACTGAGTGTTCTGCCATTTCTGTAGAACTACAGAAATGGCATGTTTGTAGTCCTAAGCAGCAGCTCTGCCCTTTTCTGTGTTCTGTTGCTATGTTATTTAATCCTCTCTGTTGTTACTGGTTGCGTTGTTAAGGCACCGAAAATCCCCACAAGGTTGCCAACTCCCGTCTGCTTTGGGAACCATGTGGAACGGAGATGACCATTGACTTTTGGAGCACCGTACAATGCCAAGACACTCCATGTTTGGAAACTCCTCTTTTGCTATCACTAACTTAACAGTGTCTAGGCGGCGCGCTCGCGCAAAAAACGGTGGACCGACCGTAGGTATACAATGTTCCACCCCATGCTTAGCAACGGTAGCAGAAAATGTGGGAACTGTTAAAGATGGGAACTCTGCTAACAGACACTGATACTCATCACCTGTGGTAAGCATGTTGGCGAGGGGTCAATGACCCGGACTGCCAAGTTTACAGGGGTATGTATCAAAAGACACATCTACTAAGTAGCTATTAGCAACATGTACCAATAACCTAAAAGCACACAAAAAATCTGCACCCAAGATAGGTAAAGACACAGAAGCTATTACAAAGTCCCACTGAAACTGACATCCGTTGAAACACACAGCTGTCAGCTGTGAGTCAGACACACAGGGGGAGACAGAATTCTATCTGTTTGAGCCAGCCAGTTTCACTAAAAAACGCAGTCCGAACAACTCCTTCCCGTTCAGTGACTGAGTGTTCCGCCATGTTTGTAGTTCTAACATTCTGCTCAGCCTTGTAGTAACTCAGAGATCCACCATCATTGTGCCAACTCAAGTGGGTCCCCTGGTAAAACATGAGCTGGCTTCAAACGGTCCACCGAAATAGTCTCCTGATTACCCCCCAACTCCAACAAAAAATTCTTAGGTCCCCTCTCCAAAACACGGAATGGACCAACATAAGGAGGCTGAAGCGGTGTGAGTCATGGCGGATAAATACATACTCGGCAGACATTAGGTCCTTTGACACAAACACCTGTGGAAGGCAGTGATGTGCTGCCAACGGGGCAAAAGATATAGATTCCCCATTTAGAACTGTTCTACTCCGCTGGGAATCAACCGAACCCGCTGGACCCGGAAGAAATTCCCCTGGTACCCTCAAAGGCTGGTCCAGGACCAACTCAGCTGAAGAAAACCGCAGGTCCTCTTTTGGAGCCGAACGCAGGCCCAACAAAACCCAAGGCAGGCGACCTATCCAGCTATTATCCACCAATGAGGCCCGCAATGTAGCCATCATTGTGCGGTGGAACCTCTCACAAAATCCATCGGCCTGCGGATGGTAGGCAGCAGTACGGTGGAGTTTAACCCCATGGCTCTCTGCCACTGCAGTCCACAACTCTGAAGTGAACTGGGGACCTCTGTCAGAGGTCAAGTCCAATAGCACACCAAACCGGGACACCCAGGAGGAGATAAATGCCCAAGCCACATCAACTGAAGTGCTATATTTTTTTCAGCATCCCAGTTTCCTGCTAAAAAAAAAGCAAGGGGTTGCCAGGCACCATCCACACATTGTTCACAAACTGCCCCAACTGCATAATCAGAGGCATCAATTGTTAGAGCCACAGGAGCCACTGGAGATGGGTGGGCCAAAAGCACAGCATTAGCCAAGGTCTTTTTGGCATCATCGAATGCCTGCACTCTCTTGGGGGTCCACTCTATCTGCTGGTCCCCTTTTTTGCCTCTAAGTGCTTCATACAAGGAGTGCATGAGGTGAGCTGCTTGTGGGATGAAACGGTCATAAAAGTTTACCATCCCCAACAACTCCTGCAGGGGCTTTACTAAGGGAGGGCGGGAAAAAGCCGAAACTGCTTCAACCTTTGCAGTTAGGGGAACTGTCCCTTGAGAAGACACTTTGTGTCCCAGGAACTCAACAGCAAGCAGTCCAAACTGGCATTTAGCTGGGTTCACGATCAGGCCATGTTCACTGAGCCTAACAAACAGCTGACGAAGGTGCACCATGTGTTCTTCCGCAGAGGGACTAGCCATCGATATGTCGTCCAAATAGACGAAAAAAAAATGGCATACCCTGCAGTAACCGAATCCATAAGCCACTGGAAAGTCTGCGCTGCACCTTTAAGACCGGGCATCCAAAACTCATAAAGACCAAAAGGTGTGCGGTTTTGGGTATATCTAAGGGATGCACTGGATCCTGATTCTTCCCATTTTCTTAAGAATGCCAAGTTCCAGGTTCTGACCTGGAGATCAACCCCACAATTTCCTGATGGGGTGCCGTTAGCCGCGTCGGACTGTTATCTTCGCAAAAAATGCGAAAACGCTGCCGAAACTGGCATGATGCTCAGCTGTGCACCCGAGTCCATCAGGAAACGCCGTCCAGAGACCTCATTCATGATGAAAAGCAGCTTGTCCGACCTGCCGGCACACACAGCTGCTAGCTAGCGTCATCTCTGTCGTTTCCCTGACTCACGAACGAACACGGAGGAATGCAGCGCTTCGCCTTCACCCCAAACCGGCGATGGTAGAAGCAGAGAACATCGTCCTTACATCTCTCCGTCACCGCAGCCACGGCACTTACAGGCTCCGACTCTCCTTGAGTCACACCTGGTAGAAGTGCATTCACACTGTAGTGCCTGGAAGCCAACAAAATCTGATCCGCTTCTTCAGCCAGGGAGCGATAATCCTTTGTCCGGATCAGCGGGGAGCTGGCCAGCGCGGTGCGAACAGGTGGAGGAATCTGTCGCAGAAACAGATGCGTAACAAGGAAGGAAACATCTCCCGAGCCAAGTAATGCTAGCATGTTCTCCATCAGCTCGGAGGGCTTGCGATCCCCCAAGCCATTCAGAGAGATCAAGCGATCGGCCCGCTCCGCATGTGACAGTTTGTAGAGCCGAAGCAGATTCTCCTTGACCGCAATGTATATGTTAGCGCATACCCATCAGACGGCGGGTGGAAACGGAGTCCAAAGCAGCAACTACCTGGAGGTAGGTCTCATCTGTGGTTATCCCACGGACATGGAACTGGACTTCCACATGCTGGAACCATGGTTCTGGATCGTGCTATCAGAACTCTGGAAGCTTTATAACGGCAGCAAAAACAGAAGCGGCGGTTGGGGCAATGGCCACCTGGCAAAAAACTGGGTCCAAAACCACAGCTGGCGGAGAAGCGGCGACAGCATCTGGTGAGTTCTCATTAGAAAACATGTTCAGATGTTCGCAGATGTTCGGGGTCACCAATGTGGAAGTCAGCAGAAAAAGACAAAAGAGTAATTTGAGTCTTGTTTTATTCTCAATGTCTTCCAACCAAAAACAAAAATAGAATGAAGGACAACCGTTGGTGTCTTCTCACCTCACCTTCTCCCCTTCACAATAAGAGCATACATTCGGCTGTGAAATATATACATTGTATCCGCCACATACTATTAATTATATAATTTTGATTGAATCAAAAACCAAAAAGTGATAGAAATATGCATATTTATTAAATTTAAGGTGAATCCATCTATCCGCCTATATTTAACACGGGTTCAAAAGTTTTAAACCTAAACTACTACGATTTAACCCGGAGTTTTCTACTTTCATTCAAAAATTAGAAGTTACTCAAATTAGTTAACATTATTATAATAACTTCATATTCTGGAGAAGACTGCATGGTATAAAAGCATCCCGATGCAGAAACTGTTCATTTTAAAGCCAAACACTTTAACGTTAACTTACTTTCTCGTAATTAATTCACCAGGTTCTGTCTCCTTAAATCACACCAAGTTACTGTGATTTCGAGACAGACTCGGACATGTATCAATTTTCTATACATTAACATCAACTCCTGTTTAATGTTGGGGGATCTTTTGTTTTGTTTCTCACAAATTTACTTATAATGCATGTTTTAGAAATACGGGAAAAATGTTAACAGCAGCTTCTAAGTTAGCATCTGAGCTAAGCTAAGTCAGCTGTTTTCATTGGGTACAAGCTAAGTTAGCTTAGCGACTAGCTTTCTGCTAACTTGGCTACTCTTAACTCCTGGAAAGAAACGACTCAGTTTTAATGGTAAAACAACTCGTAAAACTAGTCTTTAGTTGCCAATACACAAAATTAAAACATACCTTGAGCAATTGCAATGTAGTTTCCATATCAACTACGTAGCTTTTCCACTGATAAAGTAAGGACGTTATCAAGGAAGCTAGTTGTTAGCTTGACGAACAGCAGACGGGGAGGGAAACTACCTATGACTCGGAAGTGAAAGCCACACGGAATTATGGCAAATTTCTAAAATAAAAGCAAACAAGACGTTTTTATAGGAATACAATTCTTCACTAACGTACAAAAGTCAATCCAAGTGGACACAAAAAAACACAACTTTAGTTTGCGAAAGAACTGAACCTCTTTATTTGGACTGTCATGATCCGACGGATGTTGTACTTCAGACCATTCACACACAAAAGTGACAGTAAAAAAGTAGAATAAAGCATGTGATGCAAAAGGTTCACAACATATTAGAAAATGTAGGGGAAGAGTTATTTATAATTAAATGTAAATTGTACACAACAAACACGCGCAGTGTGACCTACAGCTGGCTGCAGAATTGAACTATCATAAATCCTGGGCAACACTTGGTAGATGTCTCCATATGACACAAGCTCTGTACCTCTTCTATTGGATTCCTAACACCAGGCTGACCTTATGAAATGCATTTCCCCAACTCATTTCTTGGATCGCTGGAATGTAAACATGGAGTAAACGTATTCCTTGGCCCGTTGATAGTGTTTCAGTTTACTCATCTCATCATCATTTTTATTTTTGGCTCAGACAAGCATCGTCATCCCCTGCTGCATCAGCATCATAAACACACACTTGCAGAAATCTGTATTGTACCTCTGTGTCCATTAAATGTAATAAATAGGCTGTTGACAGCAACAGAGGCCATGAAAAGGATAATCTGAGCCATTTGTAACAACACAGTTGATGAACATAGTGGACTGTTAAAAAAAAAAAAAGTAGATTGCGTGTCATAAAGCCCGCATTTACCTCACAAATTGGAGTTCAGACTGTGGGTGCAATGCTTTTTTACTAAGTCAGATCAATCCAAGAGCCTGCTCTGAAGAAATCCATGACTACAATGCGGCCACTTTTAAAACAAATGTTTCGAGTGTTTCCATTTTAGGCACCAGATGAACAGTTTTATCAGGACATGGACAGCTAACAATTTGAAATCACGCGGCCAGAGAAAGCTGTTCTTTCTCCTCACCGCTTCATCCAGACTTTGTATAAAAAGGGAAAAAGAAAAAAAAAATCTGAGTGCTATTTGGAGTCCACAGATTTGCAGACAGAGGACTTTTCTTTTTTTTTAGACTCCACCCCACCATCTCAAAAGCGAGAAGGCTTCAGTTCTTTTATGTGTTACATAGCGAGACAATAGATTACTCATGACATCAAATATTATGAATCGGGGCATCATCCCAGAAAGATGTAAACAGTGACATTTAGGCGATATGAACACAACATTTGTTGCAAGATGACTGGTCTCTAGCTGTTGGCGACACCTGGCGCCGTCAGCCATCATGTCCTCTTATCTACAACAGTGTTGCATTAGTGTGGCAAAACATGCGATTATAGAAAAGAAGCACAAGTCATCAATATCAAGGGAAGAGTAAAAAATACAATTGGAAAAAAGATATCTGTAAATAACCATCTTTACTAGACAGACCTCCTATGGCTCTGCTGAAATAATATACCAATGTTTATTTTCTCTCTCTCTCTTTTCCCTGCCTTATGAAGCAACCAAAAAAGTGATCCAAAAAGTCCATTATCACACAAACATGCACCTCTGGCTCTGTCACATTCAAAGACAGAGGCTGGGGGAAAAAAAAAAAAAAGAGACAAGTTTTTGATTCAACACTGATAACAGATGATAACGTAGGGAGCTCTGAGACTTGAAACAGACAAACAGGAAAAAAACTAAACATGGACATCGTCAAGCACCTCAAGAAAAAAAAAAAAAAAAAAAAGATTCATCAAATCATCACGTTGGCCGTTTTTAAAGGACGAGGGCGCTCCGAGCGTTTCTTAAACGTTTTCCAAAAGCCAATTGCAAAGTTCCCCTTTCCCCCACAAGAGAACAGAGATCGTTTCTCATTTAGCGTTCACTGGATCGTAAATTGAAAACGCTCTGGCCTCTTCGCTTTTATCAGTTCAATATCTAACAAGCTCCTGCATGGTATAAACCTCGCTAGCTCTTACTAAGCCGCCCCTTCGCACCCTTTCGGTGTTTCCTTGGCACAAAATGAGATTCATCATCATTTATGACGTAGGACGTTAAAATAAAAGATAAGTTGCAGCTGGCAATAGTTTTTCACACTGCTATTTTTATTCGTTTGTTTAATTGTTCTGCTGCAACTCACTACAAATATCTTTCACAAATTAACAAACGCACAACCCTTGTCTTTGGCTTTGTAGAAGCTTTGAAGAGGACAATTACTTGTTGTTTTTTTACTTTATATGTCGAAGTGAAACAAAAAGAGATGCCCTAAAGTTGAAATACAATCTATTTCTCACTCCTGTTTGGTCCTCTGGTTTCCGTTTGAGCAACGAAATCTCCAACGAGGACTATTAAAAAAAAAAAAAAAAAAAAAAAAAACAACAACGAAGAAACAGCCCAATTTTAAAGCCCTGACTAGAGCTGCCTATATAGGATTAGTAGGTTAACACCAATCTCCAGGTGAAACCGCAGAGAGTGTACCATGATGACCAATTACAGTTAGTGCCTAATATCAAAGATAAGTTAATAAAAGTGCCTCACTTGTGGCTGGAAATTTATTATTATTATTCTATTTTTTTTATTTTATTTTTTCGAATCTAGAACACGGGTGAAGGGGCTGTCAGTGTGTTGTGGATAGAAAACCTTGTTCCAAGGCAGTAAGAGAAGAAGAGCAAATTCAGGGCAGAACCCCTAAAGACAGCACCAATCCACTGCTTTTTTTTTTTTCTTTTTTCTCCGTATCGTGGTAAACTGAACCGCTGCACGACCATGTCACAGTCCTGCTGCAGGTGACATGGCACAGCCGACACAGTTCACCGTTTCTCTGTTCCACAATATAATAATCATCTGTATTCCATTTTTAATAAACTTAGTTGTATATAATAAAGTACAAAAATATTAAAGAACATATACACAGTTTTTTTGTCATATTGTAGTGACTGCGTTGCCTGGGTTTTTTTTTTTTTTTTTCTTTTTTTTTTTTGAAGCATCACATCTGTCTTTGTGCTGAACCGAGCAGGCTTCAAATGAAGTGTCTTTTTTTTTTTTTTTTTCCTCTTCATATTGTTGATGTCCGATCAGTTCCATCTGAGAAGAAGACGAGACACAGTTAGGCAACAGCCTGCATTGAGTGTATACATATTAGTCTTAATTTTGTCAGGTAGGGAAACCCCAGTGATGTTGAAATTTTTGGGGTGGGTGAAATTACATCTCTTGTCCAGTAGGTGGTAGTATGTAATGACAAGACAGCATTTTTTTTTAGTTTTCCATTGTAATCTTAATTTTATTCCATTAATCTTGACATTAATGAATGCATTTCAATCACAGTTATTGTATTCAAGACAGTGGGTATGAAATACATCACTTTTAGGATGTCATTTTACTTTTTCTTTTCCTTTTTAAACGGTACCATCCATTTTCAAAGTTTTGCTAAGTTTTCTTAATCTATTTTTTATTGTTGTACTTTTTAGTTTTAAACAGTTTATTCCCTATTCAGATATAAATAGTAAATACTGGAAGTCACATAATCAGTTGCAATAATTCTATATTCATCTGTAACATTATACTTCCCTTACAAGTTGAAGCTTTTTTCTCTGGTTGCCCTCACTTGCCGAGCTTCCGTTGACCATACTGAGCAATTTGACATTTCAAGAATAAATTTGCATAATGCTAACACGCTAAAACTGATGATCATCATCATCAGCTTTATAGACACAAATGGATCCATAGAAAGACAATGTTTTTTTTTTTTGATCAAACTTTTTGCCACTAGAATGAGGCGGTTTTTTTGTTTGTTTTTTGTCTGTATGAAAATTGGTTTATTTCACAATACTGCAATGAAACACTTTTTTGCATCACGAGACACGTGATCAGCAACCATATGTTGCCACTGACACAAACAACCAAGAAGACCATGGCAGGATGTAGCTAGGGGGATGATGGCGCGGTGTGTTTTTTAATGACTTATAGCATGTACAAACTTATTTCCGTATGATTTTAATTACGCAAAATTTTGTTCTTCGGCCATTAGCAGAATACTGACAAAGTTTTGCGCCAATTTGTAATGGAAATGCAAACAGTGATTAGTAGTTTTCTTCTGGCTACGCAGCTGTTTCCACAAGTTGGTGTTCTTTGAGTGAACAAACACGTAAGGTTTCATAGGTAGTAATGTGGTGAGGACACTTACCCCCTAAGGCATGCTCCGTCATACTGAGGCACAGTGACTCCAGCGTGGGGTTGATCTCCAGGTCAGAACCTGGAACTTGGCATTCTTAAGAAAACGGGAAGAATCGACATTAAGATCCTATTTGCTCAATCATTTGGTTTTTGTTGCTTTTTTTTCATGCTAATTTTTTAAAATGCCTGAAATGTTTCTCTTGCATGTAGAAAGAGGATTCATGTGTTTTGTTTTTATTTTAAAACTCAGGATTAAAGCATGCTGTGAGACAGAAAATGCACCAAATAACTCTATTTTATCGACTAATGAAAAATAGGTAAATTGTTAAAGAAAATAATTGACATCCAGGTGTCACAGCAGCAAGTTAAAGTGGAAGCATGCATACTTTCTAGTTTTCTCTTACAAATGTAAGAGAAAACTAGAAAAACAACAATCAAAGCCAAAGCAGACTTAAAAATAATGCAGTACTGCTACGGAAAATAGTATTGAGAGATTTAAAAAAAAAATGCAGTTAAGTATGGTAAGTCAAAATATGCAGATTCTTATGTTACATGATAGTGAGTTGTACGAGTGAAAGTAGTCTGCTTTGTCCATTGTCTAAGCAGTAAAAGAAGTATTATTGTTGTTTTCTAATTGTTCTATTATGCTCAACTGAGATACACCTTTAAATATGCAATGTCTGTCTGCAAGGTTCAAAAGTGAACTAAAACATTTTGAGGCATGCAGCAGGCTTTTAATGTTCACATAACCTCTGTAGCCATCAGCAAGCCGTTAGGACGCAGTC
The DNA here is from genome assembly GCA_903067095.1 of Girardinus metallicus. Lineage (NCBI taxonomy): Eukaryota > Metazoa > Chordata > Actinopteri > Cyprinodontiformes > Poeciliidae > Girardinus > Girardinus metallicus. The sequence continues at coordinate 10,218 of CAEGAE010095537.1, forward strand.
AAACTCGCCACTTTCAAATAATCTAATTAATAATTAACAGTTTTGGATGAGGAAAAAAAAAAAACATAGTGCAAGCACCACGGTTAAAAATGTGTAGTGGAAAAATATTCTTAGTTTCTTACTAATAAAAAGAATGGTTTATTTACATTTATTTAAAAAAAAAAAAGGAATAACTATAGCTTGTGGGTAAGTATATGAGCATAATGAACATATGCTGATGTGCGCCACCTTGCTGCTGGAACATGAGCATGGTTTGTGGAGATGTGTGGACAGGAAGCGAGTGGGTCCGCTGCACAGAGCTGCGACTCTGACTTGGCATGCTGTTGCTGCCCCCAGGGTTGGCAAACCACAGGTTCTGTGGAGGGAAACAACACCGTGTCGTATCAATCCGATTCAGACTTTTGGAAACGGTTTGCATTTCACTCAGATATGTGCAAAAATAATAATAAAAATCTGACTCAAAACAAAAAAAAAAGGACAACAAAGGAAAACCAATGTTTGTGATAAAGCTTTTACAAACATGGATTCGGTTCTAATTACAAGGGTCCTCTAATGCCATCCACTTAAACTTCATTCCAGTTATCAACATTTTCACATTTGTAAGTGCTTTGACCTTTCATATAGCAGGTATAGCACCTCGCAGGATTTCGGACAACTTTTGAAATTTTCCCTATTTTTTCCACAATAAAACATCTTCAATGTATTTTATTTAGACACAGTTTCAGTCACCACCATAATGAGGCACATAATTGATAATTGGAAGAAAATGTATGCATGTTAAGCAAATCAAAATATAAAAATTTTGTATTTTTAACATAAGACCTTGAGTGAAGTTGAGGAAACGGTAAATGTAAGAAGATTTTCTGCTCTGCTAAAACCAAATTTAACTTTTTGGAAAATGTATTTAAAAAAAAATATTCTCTCTTCCTTCCACCTTACAATTATATAGTACTTTGACTCTATCACATAAAATACCAACTCTATGGATATCACTTGACAAAATGCAAAAAAGCTTAATATACTGAAATACCTTTTAGGGCAGTGGTCCCCACCTGTTTACCACCACGGACCGGTCGAGGCTTGGCAATTTTACTGCGGCCTGGGGAGGCGGGAGGGGTGTGGGGGGGAGCCCCGATTGTCACAGATTGTCACGCTTGCGATAATCGTAACCGATCCTCCTGTACTGTGAGATGTGTCACGACTGATCTGGTCCAGTCGGCAGAACTTTGGGACCGCTCCGATCTAAAATCGGGCATATTCAAGTTGAATGATTCAACATTGTTTTGGTCCGACTATCGCAGCCTGTGGCGTTTTCCCTGACACTGAGTGAGAACGCAGCCTGTTAAATGTGACAGGTAGCCAATCAGACAGCGCAGTGACGTAAGCACGGAGAGGAATCCCAAACAGCGGACATCGCTCAACTGAGAGCCCGGTCTAGTGCTTAATGCTTAATAAATAGAGCGTCTGCTCACACCATCATTAATCCAAAGCCTTTTCTTTTTGTTACGTCTTTTATCGCTTAAATGAGTCCACAAACTATCACTGTTTCTGCATCGTCATCTGTGTTTGTTTATTCTAAATTCACCTATGGTATGTTGGGGATTTTACGGGATTTTCTTCTGGAATAGGAATGTTCATGACTGGAATCGGTTCGTGTGTGGTGTGTTGCTCCTGCCTTGAGGCTGGACACACGAATCGACCGAACCTCTTGTACATCAGCTCTGTGGTCACAGAGGTTTGGAAATCGGCCGACAATTCTTAAATGATGCCGTGTCAATCAGTCTTACGACTCACAAGCTCTACTTCTCTAGTCTTGACCACTGCCCTAACGCTCTCTGACTCTGGTCGCTATGGTAACGTTTACATATCCCTTCAAAATAAGATACAGATACGCCACAAAAACGAATGGCTTACTTTCATGAAAATTTTAACTCTCGATAACGACAAATCAATGGGAGCCCTGAGCTTATTTGTCCGCAACCAGACGGTCGCATCTGGGAATGATGGAAAACAATAACACCCTAAGTGTTGCTTGAGCACAGGGTGTTTGGTCTCTACGTGGCGTAGCAGTTTGAAGGCTTCATTGCCTCATTAGCGAGCCGGTCGCCGCATATCATGCAGAGTGGGCTTGTAAAGTGGGAGTCACCTACCGGGATAAATCCATCCTCCTGTCTCTTCTCTGGGCCTTTTCCCTTTCGTAAATAAACTTTCCAAGGACATCTATTTAATACTCATTTTGCTGCTTGTGGGTTCAATGTTAGAGCGCAAGACGTAACCGAGAGAATCCGGTTAAAGGATTTTCAAAATAAAAGATCCTTCAGACTCAGATAATACATTAAACGGAAATATTTAATTCTTTCTTGTGCGGCCCGGTACCAATTGGTCCATGGACCGGTACCGGTCTGGGGCCCGGAGGTTTGGGACCACTGTTTTAGGGTATCTACAGGTTTCAGCAAGTCAAATTTAAGACCTTTCTGCCAGCTTGAATGAAATTTAAGACAGAAAAAAAGTCTTAACATAGGTGATGGTTAGAGGACCCTGCTGGCTCATATTGGTTGGCAAACGAAGTGATCCAGTGGCAAAAACAAACATCGTCCAGCCAACTTGTTCTATATTTGCTCTTACCCAGGACAGACGCATAAAAAAGCTAGTTAGCTAGCAAAAGTATATTAGCAGCTAGTTAGCGACCACGCCTAGTCACAGAATGCAACCATGATGTTGGCAAGCGACTCAAACTTTTGCCTGACAGAAAAGTCCCACAACAACAAAATGTAAGACCTGTGACTAGCGTATTTAAGACTTATTAACTTCGATAAGTTGAAGGTAACATTGAAAGTAACATTTAAGGCCAACTTACATTTTTAAAAATGAATTTAAGGCATTTTAAGACTTTCATTTTACACATATAAATTTAAGACTTTTTACAGATGAGTGGACATCTCACTTTTAGCTTAAGATCACCCTATGCTAGGCAGGAGCCATTTTTTCATTCCCTGGAGGTAATACTGACTTGTCTACCCTGTCCTGCCAACGCAGGATTAGCGAGTGTGTGGCGTGGAGATGCTCCGCCGATCCCGCCAGGAAGACACATGCGCCCTGCTGGGAGTCCACGAGGGGTCATTGGGAACTGCCTCTGGCCCCGTCGGCTTACACCCCCACTCACAGAGCCTGCTGTGGGCAGGGAGTTTGACCCATAGTTCCAGCTGAAACAGCACAGGTAGAAAAAGGAAATTACATGGAGGGAAGAGGAGGATGAATTCAGTGAGGTTACATTAAGTTATTCTGACAAAAACAGTGGTTAGGAGGGAGATCAAAGGTAAAAGAAAGCAGGAAGCCTCACCCTTTCTGTCGGTACGCCGACATGTCCGGCATAGCTTTCCGAGGGAACAGGCGCAGCAGCTTGAGGACCTGCTGCTTCCAGGTGACCAGCCTTTTCTTGTGAGTTTCTGAGAAAGCCTAATACCCAATGTAGAAAATGTAGTTTCTGATAACTGATACGGCTTACATGCAACATATTGACCAAGAACAAAAAATAGAAGCTACTTCTCACCTCATGTGCTAGACACTTCTCAATAAGTTGAAGGTAACAGCTGATATTTTCTTCATCTGGCCTTGAAACAAGCAGCTGGGTGCACACTGAAATGGCCAAACAATACTTTATGTTACCATACATGTTAAGGATGTGAAGCAGATAAAGAAAAGGTCATAACTTTTGGATTTACAACTGACAATTAATGAAGATTATACTAGTAACGTGTAAGAATCTTGTGCATTTCGTCAAGTGGGATTTCATGTAAAAGACCAGCAAAGCAGAACGTAACTGTTTAGTGAAAGAAAAATGCTTAATGGCCTAAAACAATTTTTTACATATAAATACCAGTTTGGTGTCGACTTGTATTGCTGTCCCATTCTAATAATACTATTGTATCAAATATTAAAAGTCCAATTTGAGGGGGTCAAAATTATATGGGAACTACAGCATCATTAACATTTGCAAAATATTTTCATACACCCAAAGCTCCAGTAGAGAAAGGTTTGGAGTAAAGCTAGTTAGACAGGCCCAGTGAAAGTCCAGACCAACAGAAAGTCTGACTTAAGATTTAAATAATGCTGTTCATAAGTTATCCAAGTCAAATGTGTATGATCGGATCCAAATCCGACCTATTGGACCTGTTTTAGTCTCTAGATGTGCAAATCTGGTAGATACATACTCTAAATGACTTGCAGCTGGATTTTCTGTGAAATGTCGTGATGCAAACATTTGGCTCAGGAGGCGGAGCTCAATGTCAACGCGTAAACATTTTACTTTCTTTCGGGGCTTTTTTTTTTTTTTTTTTTTTTTAAATTGTGCATATTTTTTTTCCCCATTTCCAACTTGTGCTAAACTTTGTGTTGCTATATCACATAAAATCCCAATGAAATACACTGATGACTGTCATTGTAACGTGACACGTTGAAAAGTTTTGTTTTGGGAGCAAAAATCATTTCACAAAACACTGTAAATAAGTAATACGATTTGACCTATGAAAAAACTAATGATCTTTGGTTCACATCGTCTGCAATGAAAAATCTGACATCAGTTAAGTTACTGCTTTGAGATTTCATAGATTTTTCTTGTATTTTTTTTTTTTTTTTTTGCTCCAGCAGTGCAACTATTACATTTCCTCATTGGTATGACATTCTACTCAAGTTAAAACAATTGTCTTCTAAAAGACAAATCTAACTGTTGTCTTTCTTTATGACCCTAATTTAACTCCAATCAGCCACAATCTGAAGTTGAGAGGGTAATAGTGTTACCTTTTCCCATGACACGAGTGAACTGTCCCGCTATGTCCCCATCTGAGATGGGCGTGACCGACGAGTCTCCGTCGCAGGGGGGTGGGTTGTGGGACTGCAAGTCCTCGGACGTCACTTCTTTGTCCGCTCCTGTTTTTGTGCCGTCTGTTGAGGAAGTGGAGGTGTCCGAGACGGGTTGTGCTGCGCTGGGCGGACTGTAGGCCTTAATCGGTGTGATGATGATCTGCTGAAGCTCCTGGAGGGCGTTGCGCAGGTTTCCCCCTTCCAAAATATCCTGACCGGACACGACGGCATCAATGTCAAAAATGTGGAAGTGTGCACTCTGAATTAAGATATTTGATGTCTTTTCTTAGCTTCAGACGAAGCTGAAATATTCACCTTCTCTAAAGACTTGAGTATGCTCTGTCTCTCTCGCAGCTTCTGGATACTCAATGCAATCTTGTGTCGCGCTCCTTTCGTGACGTTCTGAAAAAGACAGAAGACAAACGGCAGACTGGTGTGAGAAGTCGTGTCTTCAAGGCACACTGAGCAATTTATACAGTCACTAAATAACAAACCTAATCACCGTCTGTATCAAGGAAGGCGAGGGGAGGGGGAAAATATCCGACCATTTCCTACTATGTGTGACTGGCTCTATGTATCTGTAGGGTTCATTGTTTAATTTCACGCCTCATTGAGAGCTTACGCATCACCAAGTTTGAAGACTGTACAGAAATCACAGTGAAGATGACAGAACGAATGGAAACACCTGAGATTCTAGATGTTGCTCCGTAAGGATCATCATCTCCTCGTAGGTCATCTGTGAGAATAGGGATGCATATTTATGAAGGCGAAGGCTCTTCAACCATGCAGGAACATCTGCAAAGAGGACGCACAACGGTCAAAAAAAGATTAGCACCGTCAGTCAGATGATTTAAAAATATCAACCTTTTAACGATCGGCGAAGGAAAGTCCCTTGGTCCGCTAGTTTGGTCCGGACCAAAAGCGGACTTTATTTTTTTTTAGTTTGCTGCGGTTTGCTTTCACATTGTGCTTTTTTTGCAAGCAGACTAAAATTTGTAAACAAAGCCGCGCGGGTGATTATCATTGCTCCCATTGGACATAAATGACGGAGCCAGGACAGAACAGACACCCGCAAAAACGAACTTTAAAAGACCTGATTGCTGCATTTGTGCTGTTATTACAACTGTAGTACAATTTTGAAAGTTAAAGAGTTTTTTTTTTTCTGTTTAAGAGCTGTGGCATGTAAAATAGCATTCTGCAGCTTCCCTTTACAGATACAGTGGTAGCTCTGTAATATTTTTGGTTCCAATAGAAAATAAATGATTTACAAGACTCTCATAGTCTTGTCTTAGGAAGGCCCTAAGCTTTAATATGATGGCTACTGAACTCAAGAAGGTTCATGCAACAAAAATTGTAGGTTTTCCTTTTTTTATTTTTTAATGCGTTTAGAAGTTTCAGCATTTGACCTGCCAAACAAAATGAAGTGCCTTTGAGCCAAGTACAGTATTTACAGGGAGTTTTACATATTTGGTCATATTTTCCTTTACAACATTATGCACATTTACCCAGTCAGGTTTTGAATTATTGTAAATTTACTGGTGAAAAATGTATGCACATGATGCACAGTCAAATTAGCTTATAGCTTTTTCAAGTGGCAGGCACATAGTAACATTTTATAACACAGTCAAGTTGTTAGAAAAATACAATGTATATGAAGTATAATTTAAATTGACTTCATAATTTAACCCTTTAAATTTAACCTCTGCCTCTTTAAAATTCCTGCTCTTTCTGAAACTCCACCTGCAGGAAGTCATCACGATATTGCTCCTACATTAACCCTTTAACAACGATTTTTATCAGCGTTGCACTGAGAACTTGCTTGTATAATGACATAAGATGCACAGTTCCACCAGGTGTTTGCTAATTGCTGCTGGCTAGTCTGAAGGAACAGAGTGGGGGAGCGATGTGGGAGGGCTGGTCTGTGAGGTGGAAGCTCGAAAGCTTGGGAACTGCGAGGAGGAGCTGCGTCTTGAAGGCGGAACTAGGTTCACCCAGGTGTTCTGCACAGCTGAATGGTTGCCACGGGAGATTAAAGGATTTCTTAAATATGCATAAAAGAAACAAGGCAACACTCCAAGAATGTTTTTGCTGAGGGAGTAACATTATAACATAATTCTCAAATCAGATTGAAGAGGTTGGGGTTGAAGAGCCATGGGTTGCAGAAAGAATCACAAATCAAATGTTTGCTCACAATTTCTAAATAGCGATAAAGACAAAACGAATCAACACAAAGTACACAGTTAACAGTAAGGTTGCACTGTAGTGTACAACATGATGAATGTGACCAGAGCCAAACGAGAGCTAATTCTGACCTTTCATGCCGCTGCCGTCCTCCAGGAAAGTGTTGCGCGCGGAGCCCTGCTCTTCTGTCTGCTCGCTTCCTGAAGACGCTATGCTGCTCTGAGGTGAAAGCGGTGCGTGGTCTGTGGAGATGAAGTTCTGTCGCCCCCCCGTTTCGTCCTGGCTGCCCCACTCTGATCCACAGGCCTGGGAATTGGAAGGGATGACCTGCATGGGCTTCTTCAGAGGGCTTGGCTGCATGTGTCCAACTAGACCTGGAAAAGCCATCAAAAACAACCTTATTTTTAACACTAGTAGCAACCTCTATTACAAAAGTGGTATTCTAGCACCGGGGTTCCCAAACTTTTCCATGCCATGGCCCCCCCACAGAGCATTAATCGCCGGCCAGTGACCCACTTTGGAAACCCACAGACAATGCTACAAAAGATGCAAAGAAACATCAACTTTTAGAACGTTTTTGATTAACTGTTCAAGAAATTATGATATTCATTTAGCATAAATGCTGCATCATACCTTTGATTTTAGATGGTTATGAGTTCTGTGGCAGGAAATATTATCAGATAACATATTATGACTGTTACCAGAAAATAAAAAATTTTAAACACAATCTCTTCTTGTCATTATAAGAAAGTACGTAATATTTTATATATAAAAAAAAAAAAATCACAAAATTTTATTTGACCAGACCAAAAGAATCTATTTTCTTGCAGCAGTTCTTTTGGTCTTTTTCTTTGCCAGAAAATAATAAATGCTTGAAAAATAGAATACAAAAAATATGATAAAAGATTTTAAAAATTATGGATTTCAGAATTTTTTTATTCTTACATGTTTTCTCACATCTCCAACTTTCTGAGGCCCCTGTAACGCCCCCTGGCGGCCAACACTATTCTAGCACATTTGTCTCTCAAATCAAAAGCTTACCACCCATACCTGTGTTATTGCCGTTGCCACTGATTGGTGAGGACAGCCCGCCTGGGAACGGCATATGTCCGTTCTGGCCCGCGGGAGACGTGCTGGACGACGGGGACTTGTCCGGCCACGCGCTGCCGGGGTCGAGGGCCTCGGCCGAGCCGGGCCATTCGTCCGAGCCCTGGCGCGGGTGGTAAGGGCTGGGTGGCGCCCTGGATGCATAGCCGCTGGAAAGGTGCTCCTCCAGGTGGTTTAGCCACGAGGCGAGCGAGGTGCGATCATCCAGGGTGGTGGCGGGGTGGATGAGTGCATAGGAGAGCAGCTGCCGGCTTTCCTCCACGAAAAGGCTACTCTCAATGGTGTGAGTCAACACTTTCTGCAGCAGCTTCATGTATTCACATTTGGCCTCGCAATTACGTGGTTGAAGCAGAGGCAAGTGGGACAGCAGCAGGGACACCACCTTTTCTTTCGGCTCCTGATGCCACTGACTGACTGTTGCTGATTAAAAAAAAATAAAAATAAAAGCTAAATGAATGAATGTTTTTCTACTTAGTAAACCAGCTTCAGTATTACATCAGTCACTTATAGATAGCAAAACATAGGGATGTCAGTTACTAGTTATTGAGTTACTCTGAAGTCGAATGAGCTTATCAATCAACTAACAATTGATTATTAAAAACCTGAGTTTTCTCTTGTAGTAAGAAGGATGACAGTCTTTCCATAACATAAGGGGATGAAAAAATTTTTAAAGGTTATTTCTTGCTCTGGTGGCCTTTATTTGAGAGTGGGCAGACAGGAAAGCAGCTAATGAGAGGGGGAAGACATGCGTCAACAGCTGGGACTCAACCAGTGTCGGCGCGTGGAGAACGGAGGCTCCTGTATAGGCGTCGCGCGCTGTACACTTGCATCATGGCTGCGCCCAACGTAATAACATTTTTACAATATTTTGGGTCATTTGTATTAAACAGGCTAACTAAACAGAAACATATTACAACATCTCTTAAAAATAACAAAACAAGAACCTCTTAAGACATTGCTTACCAGAAAAATAAAAGATGAAAAACAATAAAATATATAACACACTTAATTCCCCCTGAACAGAGCATTCATGTACAGGAATGTGAAAACTTCGCTCCATAAAGCGCTTTAACCGACAACGACAGCTCTCAAAATCAACCGTGCTTATTTTTCTGCTACGCCCTTCGCTTTTCTGTCACATCATCTCAACCTTCGTAGCACATCAGTATTTTTCTGGTTCAGACGCTCCGTCATGCAGCTCGGCTGAATGCGCTCTATTAAGGGCAAATTTAAGGAATTTTTCAGGTGCTTATAATTCAAAACAGAACCGCATAAAGTAAATGTTACATCTCACACCGGACTCTGTTTGGACCCTCTCTTTCCTGTTCAAAAATAGCCCCGCCATCTTTCCTCCCGGACCAGCTGGCTCTGCTTGAAAATAGGTAGTGCCGCCCTCTGCTGGATGGCGACCAAACTACAACACTTAAAGAAGGTCAAACTGAACGCCTTAAATGTCCGATTGGAACTAATTTTAATCTAATTAACCAGTAATTTATAATTATTTGAAAGCTGATTAACTGTTCACACCCTTAAGTCAAACGATAAATCGGAGTTACCTGCACTGTTGGCCTCAGCTTCAAGGATGTGGATCTCAGTGCAGTCTGCCAGCCAGTGTTCCAGGCAGATGTGGAGAAAGCGAGCCTGCGTGCGGGACACCCTCTTCAGGAGCGACAAGAGCGCCACCGTCTGTTCGCACTCATTCCAACCTTTGAACCAATCTGTGAGGATACCTACCTGATCCCGGAACATCATGGCGTGGGGAAAGTGGGAGTGTGCGGGCGGGGATCTGAGGGGGGTTGTTAAGTTTGAGACGGGATGAGTCCTTCCCCGCACAGCGGGGGGTCAGAGGGTCGTCGTTTCAACAGTCCAGGGTTCCCCTCAGGTCGGACCGAGGGGGCCCCCTCACATGGTTCAGGTGCTGGAGGAGCTGCAGACACGAATGCTGTCTGGGATTTTTTCTTTTTTTTTCTTTTTAAGACGTCTGGATGGTCACTGTGCGTCAGCCGTAGCAGGTAATGGCTCACGACGGAGGAGCTGTGTTACTTCACGTCATCTGTGCCCTATTTAGATCAAGAAAATAAAGTTAAAACGATTCTCAAAATTGTTTTAAGAATACAATTTTTAAAACAATTTTAAAAACATAAATACCAGTGTTAAGTCCCTGGTATTTATTTTTGTGTTGGAGGTCATTTTCACACACAGTGCCGCAAACCTGGGATTTTATGATAGGCCGACACAAAGTACCATATAGCTGCTAGCTGGAAGGAAAACGATGCATCATCTTCAAAACTTTTGCGATTTAAAAAACAAAAAAAATCTAGATAAGGTGGACATTTCTATTAAACCCTATATTCAAATCATTAGGGCTGAAACGATTAATCATGATGAATCGATTATTTAAATAATCGTCAACTAATTTAATAATAAAATAATCATTAACTGGTGTATACAGACTCAAAAGAAAAGGGATAATTGCTGAAGGAACAACACACTCAGAGCAGGAATTAACCAAACCTGCAAAAAAAATATTTAATTTGCATTTGTGATTAAAAATATATATATATGTTCTACCTAAAGTGACATAGTTTTAGCTTCAGCCAGTTCAAATTGTGTTAAAGAAATTTCCAATTTCGTAATTTCCAATTTTTGCGATCCAATTAATAACTGGCTAATTCAAAAGATAGTCAACAGATTGAATCTACACTGTACTGCAGAAAGGGCGGAGCTTTTCACACGTTGAAGTCAGAAGTTTTTAAATCTGCAGTTACATCCTTCGCTGCAAATGATCAAGCATACGCTAAAGAAATGATATGCTATTGTATTTTACGCAATAAAATGTTAAAATTAATTAAACTACTTGCATCTAATATAGTACAAAAGGGCTTAAGTGGTTAAATGAAAAAGCTGCAGAATGCACCTATAGTTTTTAGCCGATTAATTGATTAATCGCCTGAATAAATAGATAGAATAATTGATTACTAAAATAACCGGCAGCCTTCCAAATCACCCAACATAAAACGCAGTGCAACCAACCGTCTACATAGTAAAAGTCATCAAGTTAATAAATGGAGTTTACCTCATCTTAGTATAAATACAGTATCTTAGGATAATAAGTTTGTTAACAAATATTAGTCAGCAAAAACACTAAAACTAACAAGTGGAACAGTTTAAAACATTATTAGGTCGATATATCGTAAACACGGAGCATCTTTTGGAACATTGCTTAACATGTGGCGGAAAGCTAAAACTTCACAATACCCTGAATGCACCATATCCACCACTCAGGGCGGTGGTGGCAGCATTATGCTGTGGAGGATGCTTGTGCTTGAAAGCTGGTCAGAGTGGATGGGAAAAATATTTGGGGTCAAAAATACAGGACTGGGTGGAGGTTTGTAATCCTAAACAAACTACCAGAAATGTTATAAAATGGTTTAGGTCAAAGCATATTTGTGTCTTAGAATGGCCTAGTAAAGGCACAGCCTGAAATCCAACTGAGAATCTGATGCGGAGATACAAAAAAAAAAAAAAAAAAAAAAGTGGCAAATACAAAAGCTATTTATCAATCCAATCTTTAGCTATTTAATAAAGGCAAAAAAAAATGTTTAAGTGGTTCCAAAGTGGGTTTAAATTTTTTTTTTTGCCAAGTTCTACAACAACGCTTGTTTGATTTTTGTCAGATTGCTTTTCGTAAAAGCATTCATGTTCACAGTTATGTGCTGCTTTGTGTTGCTCAACACATAAAACACACTGAGGTTTGTGGTTAGGACGTGATGGTAAAAAAAAATTAATGTGGTATCAATGCAATTTCTAGGAATAGCATGTTCTTCCACCTATGAAAATAAATAAATTATGAACACGGAAGTTCAAAAAGTTCACAGAGAGAAAATTTGAGTAGACAATTGTGAAATAATATGCAAGCAAAGCCAGAAGAATGGAACATAAATAAAAACGTTCAAGAGTCCAGTAATCAAAAAGTTGCTTCCCAAGTACGTCTGAATGAACACGTTTCAACAAGAATAAGAAATGTATGTAAAAGGAAACCAATAAATCAACTATTCCTTTGGCGAGTATTAGACTCTGTATTAGTTAATAGCGAAAAAAAAAAGTCTTACTCCAAACTATACTGTTATGAAACGAGTAGCAAAGTTTGTCTTTCTATGATATAATTATAATGCAAATGGTCTGCTCAAGAGAAAAATTGTTCTGCACATCCAAACAGCAAAGGGAATGTGAGATTTAAATACATGTCAAAAGAGCTAACTCCCATCACGGCAAATGGTATCTCACTTAGCATTATAAAAGAAAAACTAAGCTCTGCATCATATGTCTACTGTAGCTTGGAAGTAGTGGGTGTGTGAATCGTGATTTTAACAGTGACAATTAAAGCAAAACCTGTCCTCAAACAGATGAGCATATTTAGTAGCGGTAAACTGGAGTTAGCCTAGTCGGCCTAGTCTCTGGTGAGGGATTCGGGATTTGTATTGTTTTGCGTTGACGCTGCTGCTACACCTTTTCTCCGTTGGTACTTAAAGAATTTGCGACGAAAACGGTCCAACTAAAGGTAATTTCTCTTGAGATAAGGCAATGGCTAAATACCAACACGAATATCCATAAGCTGTTATTTACAATACATGAAATTTGAAAATGTGTTTACCTTTCTCAGATGTGCCTGGTTAGCGAGCTAGGCTAAAGTGCTAATCCACAGCTAGCTCGACAGAAGAGTAGGAATAGTTCTGCTAACGGCTGCAGTTACGTTAGCTTAGTTGGCAGAAACGCCTGTTTTCATCCCCACGCATAATAACCCTTAAGAATTGTCATTGGCGGTGGCGAGAAACTGTTGTTTTAAGTACAACATTTTTGAATAAGCGTATGTACAAAAAATGCTAGTTGGGATACAGAAAATAAGGAGTGTACGCCTGGAGAAATCCTCTTCGATTTTGAGTTGACGTAAGACGTGGGCACAGTGTCATACGTTTTCACGTACGTCAGATGGTTTTCCGCCCACTGTTCCAGATCTTTCAAAGCTTCCATTGACGGGTGAATAGTTTGTAGGTTATCAAACAGAAAAAAAAAACTTACAAAAGTCATACAGCCTCCGTAGGCTTATGGTGGTCGGACTAATTCCCGTAGGAGATTTTTCTTTAGGGGGGTGGGGTAAATTTGAGTGTAAATGGAACACAAGTATGTGGTCTGGCCATGTACATTTTTTTCAAAAGTAGAGGTGGGTAGAGTAGTAGATTACCCCAAAACCACACTCGAGTAAGAGTAACACTACTTCAACGGTTTTTACTCATAGTAAAAGGTAGCAGTCCAAGAAATTACTCATGTGGCAGTCAAAAAAAAGCATTTCGCAGAAACTAATCAGATGGCATTATTTAATATTTAAAAATGTAATCATATGGACAAACATATTAGGTTATAAAATCACAAAATTAATATGAATGAATAACATAATTGCGAAATTCAATAAATTCAAGCAGAAGACAAAATGTTCAATAATGATATTTTTAACGTAAAAATGATGAAACTAATAGAGTGTGATATATATAGATAAGGACAAACTAGTTCCAGTTACAAATACAATAGAATTGGAGAGCTTGTGTACAAACCAAACGTCTAAATTTTAACATAAACTGTATCTGTGTCTAGTGTTATATCCATCCATCCATCCATTTTCTGTTCACCCTTCGTCCCTTAATGGGGTCGGGAGGGTTGCTGGTGCCCGTCTCCAGCTACGTTCCGGGTGAGAGGCGGGGTCACCCTGGACAGGTCACCAGTCTGTCGGAGGGCAACACAGAGACACACAGGACAAACAACCATGCACTCACACACTCACACCTAGGGACAATTTGGAGAGGCCA
>CAEGAE010095540.1:0-22966 GCA_903067095.1 Girardinus metallicus
ACCAAGCAGATGACAGGTGCAATGACACCTGCAATGACAGGTGACGAACACAATCAAAGAGCAATGAGCATGCTCTGCGTTCTTACGTTCTTGTTTTATTTATTCGCCAATTATTTTTAATGAAATAAAATAATAACTACTGCAGTGTACGCAGAGCATCACAAGAACATTCAGTGGCTTTTTGTGTTTTTGTCCTCTCTCCAACCACTTCTGCTTTATCATGGAAACGTTTCCTTCACACTCTGCCTTTCAGTGAGGCTCCAGTCCTATCTACTTAGTAAAGATCCGTCCAGAAGAATCGGATCGTTTGTGAATGTCACAGCACTATATTGCAGACTTTTGGCCACAGCGTTGTCCCATATTTGCGGCACATCAGTCAACAACGTCCGCACAATAATTCAGCACAATGAGTGACAACTTTTTGTCATGCAACATATGTGTCTCTGTATAGCTAGCTTTGCTAACATCACGTCCACAGAGCTTACTTTTCTCTAAGCTTCCTTTCCAAGTGACGATAAAGTTGGACGAAGCGCTGCTGAATTTACATGTTTCCATATCTTATGATTTATTACTGACGATTCTATTACTGACGATTAGACAGACATTTTCTCCCGCTCAGAGGAAACCACTGCGCATGTCTCGGAGTGCCGCGTGCGAGTGAAAGGAGGAGGAAATGTGTGACAACAGACACATGTAATTAGTAAGTTACGTTATTGCTCGGATTTTACAGCGCCAGTCCCTGAACTTCACATTTTAACTGAAAAAAAGAGACTTGGATGTAACAAGTAAAGCGACAGTTTTGTAGAAATGTAGTGAAGTAGAAAGTTCAGATATTTACTGTAAAATGTAGTGGAGTAAAAGTAGAAAGTATCCATTATTAAATCTACTTAAGTAAAGTATTGAAAATTGTACTTAAGTACAGTTACTTCCCACCACTACCCGGGACTCCCTACTCAACCCCTTCAGACTGCACATCTGCTGAGCTCGTTATATAAGCTACCTATCAGTGGAACGCTGGTAAAAAAAAAAAAAAAAAAGTTTTAATAGAGGTGCCATGTTGTGATGACTTCCTGAAGGCAGAGTTTCAGAAAGAGCGGGAGCTTCTTAAAGAGACAGAGGCAGAATTTTAAGGCGTTAAATAACAAAGTCAAATTTCTTTTAAGTCAAGTGAACATAGTTACTCGATTGTGCTATAAAATGGCACTATGTGCCTGGAAAATACACAACATTGCCCCTTTGAATTTAAATGACGCAAGATTATCAAGTGCATCTGTTACTATGCAATTTGGGTAGCTATTATCTTATGCTTTACCGTTTATCTACCAGACTGGTTGCAATGTCTTTAAAGTGAAGATGTTAAAATAAACAGGGCTGAGCACAAATGCACACCACACTTTTAAGATTGTTTTAATTTTATTTGATCCAGTAAAATACATCTGGGCTTATGCTTAAACCCTGATTAAAAGAGAAAAAGAAAAAAAGTTCAACGGGTGCAAATGACATACCAGCCTGTACACTCAACACTCATACCTATAGTTTGCATGGTTAAACAATGCTTGACATTTACCAGGTTGGAAGTGTTGAGACTCCACATGTAGAACTAATTATACTAGACCACAATGAATAGTTTTATGTAGTCCTGTTGTAAGCATAGAGCCTCCACAGTTCAGGAAGTAATATTAATGATTGCTCCTGGCTGTAAGCTAATTTTACTATCCTACATCTGGCAAAAGTTCTTTCCTCTTGTGTGCTTCCTCTTGCATTATCTGCTTGCATTGTTTTTCCTCTCTTCACTGTTTTCTTTCTGTTGCCGTTAAGCTTATTCGGGGGTTGAAATGACCGATGGAATTTCAAAAGAAACTAGGTCAGACTAAAAAAAATCTGTCTCTGATTGACTTCTCTATATCACTGGAATTAGAATTAGGGGAGAAGAGTTAGTATTTCATGGAGAGAATATTTTGGTGTCTATTTTGTGTATTGAGCTAATCCTTATTTATTCATTTTTGTTTTTGCTTTTTTTAACCAAAAGTACATGTGCTGACATTCTTTTTTTTTCTTTTTTTTTTTTTTTACAGTTTGAAACATCACAACTGCATATTTTAATTATATTCTGTTGGGTTTTGATGTGGCAATACAAATCTAAATAGTGCATAACTCTGATGTCAAAGGAAATGTAATTGTCAGAATTATTTGCAAATAAGAATCTGCGACATAAGCACTGAATATAACAATTACACTAAACAAAAAACACCTGAGCTTTACAGTCCCATGAACAAAAATGACAGGAATGATGTGGAAATATTTAAAGTAAGTAATAATTTGAAAGACAAAAAAAAGTCAAGTGTAATGTGCTTGGTCGTGTCTGAATATGTGAAAAGGGATCATACTCCAATAAACTGAATACGTTGAAAACTAACTCAGGACCTGGTGACAAATTATTTATGGTGCGCATATCTGGAAGACACTTGCTTGCATTATTATTTTTTTTTGCATTCTTGCACAAAATGCACCGCTTTCTTTCCCCAAGTAGGTTATCACATGCAGCGCACATCAACTTTACTTTCAGTGATGTAGGCAGAAATTCATCATCCTCAAATAAATAAAGCTTTGCCAGAGCAAATATATATACCTATATATTGGTATATATATTATTGCAGTGGCATAATCTCACACAGAAAAGTTTTAGAAAAATAGATCCATTAATTGGGCTGTCAACACTTTCCAGAAACCTTTTATATCCACATTTCAGCCCAAGGCCTTTCCCCTGGGTCTGTCTAACATCTTTGTGCTACTAATTGGTGCTGATCAGAACTGGAGGCAGCTGGCCAGTGTCTCCAAAAGAACTTCACGTCCTTGCCCTGTCTTCTCTATTGATTTTGGTCATCCATCCATCCATCCATCCATCCATCCATCCATCCATCCATTTTTATTACACCCTTATCCCTTAGTGGGGTCGGGAACGTTGCTGGTGCCTATCTCCAGCCACGTTCCGGGCGGGGTACACCCTGGACAGGTCACCAGTCTGTTGCAGGATTTTGGTCATATAAGTCTAATTTTGAGATATCCCATGTATTGATTTCCTTTATTTGTCATGGTCCTAGAGCCAAGCCATAACAAAGTGGGGGCTCGTCTAGGATTTGAACCCTGGACCTCAGGAGTCCGCCCCAGCTGTTGCAAGTTGGGAAGACCACATGCCCATCACAGTTGATCAACGCTCCAGATGTACTGGGTGAGTGTGGACTTTTAACCAGTAACCTTCTTGCTGTGATGCCACAGTGAGCACCATCTTGTAGCCCGGTTAGCTCCAGTAGCAACTGCCAGTGAATAACATTAGTTTACCATTTACTCTCATCCCTGAGAGTGAACGTATGGAGAATCACAACATTAACATATGTTTGGAATCATTGAAGAGCACAAATTTACACTAAAGTGGGATATTTGATTTGATACACAATTACACCATTAGAACAAACTTAATAACTTAGGTGAGAGGTTATAAAGGACCTATTATGGAAAATTCACATTTCGCCAATTTTGTACATCTGTTTTGGGTCTCCATTGCTTCTAGAAACAGTCCAAATGCTAAATGATAATAATAAAGAAAAGAAACCCCAAGGAGAAAAACAGCTTAAAATTTGTAGAGGAATTATTTCATAGCAGGTCATCAGGTACCAACTGCCTACACATTGCTAAAAAACAAAATAAATCAGAGTGACAAAAATTTTGGATTCTGAGAGGGGGTTGAGGATAGTTGTTCGAAAAGGTCTTGCTGCCATCTGCTGACACAAACCCTCAAACATCAGGATGTGTAGTGATATAAAAGTATTTGAACCATTACTGATTTCTTGCGTGTCTTTATTTTTTTGTCACCCTTACATTCTTCAGGTCATCAAGGATTTTGTTAATATCAGACACAAGGAATAAGCAGCTTTGAAATGTTAGTTTCATTTATTAAAGTAAAAGCCAGTTTGTTTTGCTGGCAGCTACTGATATTACGGATGTGTGAGACCACCAGTCTGTCTGTCTTTTCTGAAATATAAAAATATATAATATGCTATGGCAAATTGAATTGAAGCACAGTATTATGTATTATCTTCTATAGATCTCTTACAAAAGCAATACTGGTAATTACTACTCTAGAATTCAGGCAAATAGAGTCCAGAGTTAGAAATATCTTCCTCTTGTTTAATGAAGGGCATGGCAGAGTGTGAAGGAAACGTTTCCATGATGTAGCAGAAGTAGTTGGAGAGAGGACAAAAACACAAAAAGCTTCATTAAGTACAGCCTTCAACCATTCAAAGATAATAACACCCAGTCTGGTATCTATAAAGCAGATATTTTATAGCAGGAGATGAAAACACCACCATCCCCCTACCCTCATTTTCACACCCCTGCTGGGCTTTAGGATCTGAACACCTGTTTCACTGAGGAGCTACAAGCAGACACGTTCCATCGCTTTGTTCAAACAAAACAAACACACTCTTTTATGGAGCATTTCTGGGTCCTTCTGGACTTTTATATTTATACACGTAATAACTGACAGTATTGTTGAATGGAAATCTTTCTTTTTTTATTATTATTTCATTTTCAGTGATGTGAATCCCATGTTACTGGCCTGTTTTTTTTTTTTACCATTTAATTAACATTGGATTAATTTTATGTTTTTGGAAGTTTCTGATTCGTAGTTATCAGAACTGTCCTTTTTTAATGCTACTCCACATGATTCTTAACGGGGTCGTATGGAAAATGCTTTGGGGAGAAAAAAACAGCATATTGTCCTTTAAAAATTTCTCAAAAATGGGACCAAACTGCATATTGTAAGAAAGATGATCAATTTGAAAAAATAAAAAATAAATAAGAAACCTGTTTTCCTTTCACTGCAGTCACAAAAAAACTTTTAAAATAAAGAAATATATATACACTCACTGGTGTCAAACAACTTCTTAAGAACTGGTGTGCAATCTTTTCTATAATTTTTTCTTCATCTGATCTTGAATTACCTTTTTATACATAAAGTGTTGCTTTTTGAGAGCTGTGGACCTGTTTCGCGTTTTTAGGCAGATTCTTCATGTCAGTTCTATTTAGGCCTGGCTCTTGAGATCAACTGTGGTTAATCTCAATGGCAGTGGTGCCACACCACCAATCTGTCATCAAGAATCAATGGTAGATCTTGTTGGTGCTCAGTATTTTTTGGAGACTACAATTAGACACCCAGCCTAATGTCAGTTCGGGAGATATTATGCACTTCTGGTACCAAACACAAAACACAAAACCCTAATAAGTAATTTTACATTTTCTTTATTTAAGCAACTCCAGGTAATCATTGATTCGTCTGGACCTCTGAAATATTCTTAGAGCATTTTCATTCATCTTATTAGCAGTTGTAGAGCATGTTGATCCTTGAGATGTCCCAGTGGGACAGATCCTGCCTCTGGCCGATCTGGACTCTGGCGTCGGAGATGGGGGTGATGGTCTCCAGTCCATAAGCGATGGCGAAGGCGTCTCTTCCGTAGTGCATGATGGAGGAGTAGTCGTAGGGAGTGTTCAGTTTGTTGGTGTCGTGCTTATTGAAGTTGTAGGCGGTGTTGGGGATGATGTTCTGCCAGTTGATCCTGACGTAGGAGTCGCGGTCGCTCCTGTTCTGCTCGTGCTGGAAGCCCAGAGCGTGGTTGAGCTCATGCATGGCGATCCCGCTGTAGATGCAGCCCTGCTTGTTGAGTGAGAGCTCCTGCATGCCTCCCGTTTTGCCCAGTTCAGACCAGCATCCCTGTTTGCTCACAACGCTGATGAAGTCTCACTCGTTGGTACGTTGCTGGAAGCGAACGCAGGTATCGCTGGTGAAGGCCCTCATGCCGGTCTCGATGGTCTGCCTCTCATAGCTGGTGAACTCTCGACCAATCACATAAGGAACCACCACATAGCCATTGGAGGCTTTGCTCCACAGGCAGCTGTTGTACCAGCACTTCATGGCATTTCTGTTTTTAGGAAGCACTATGTCTCCTTCCAGCAGCATTTCGTCTGAGCCGTTGTTGGTGGTCAGAATTTTAGTGGTGATGTCCACTGTTACTTCTGCTCCTTCTTTCTTCTCTTCCTGTTCTCCTCGCTCCTCTAGAGGAAGAGCCTGAGAGAGACCGAGCAGGAGCAGCAGCAGGAGGCTGGTGGAGGGAGTCATCTTCAGGGTTGATGTGGAAAATCAGGAGTTTCTGGAGAGAACTGCTGTGGAGAGACTCCTTGAAGCTTGATGTCTGCTTCTGTTCAGCCCAGGACATTTATACCGTCCTCTACAGGTGTGTCTGCAGGAGGATGATGGGTGGTGGTCTGCTCTGCTAGGCCTAAAATAAACCTGTAAAGGGAGGACTCCGCAGACAAACCTAGTCTTTAAACAAGGTTTGTGATCACTGGCTACTGAATGGATAAAACAGCATTAAAGGAGGGGTGTCCTTGCCCTGAACTTATTTGCTCTTTAACAAAGAACATATCAGCTGTCAGATTAGCATAAAAACTGAAAACACACCACACTATTCACATTTATGTTCTGTGGATTGTAACTTGGTTTTACGTAGAGCTTCAAAATGCAAAGAAAAAAACCTAAAGAGGTATTCATTTGAAAACTGCATTCAAATTAGCTTTTCAATTTAACTACAACATATCCCTTTTACCTTAGAAGAAAGACCACTTTGGCTGTTTGGAAACATGTTTAGTCATAACGTAAAAGCAAAAGGAGCAGCAACCACACTCTTGCTATACGGTGCCTTTTGAAGAAAGGGTTTGTGAAATTATCACGGCTTTTTTAAGAATCTGTAGTAGAAAGGTTTTGGTGGAAAAGTAAAATAAATTCTCAGAGTGGTGAAAGCTAACTACATTATCTGATGTAAACTGTATCAACCGATTAGGTTAAGGCACGTATCTGAGCTATTTGCTAGCTATCATTAAATGATAGTATATGCAATTTATTTTGAGTTTATCTTTGGTATATGACTGAATTCACTATAAATGCCTGTAGTATACAGTATAAAACAGATCAAATGTAATCTGAGAGAATGTAAGAATATAACTAAATTGAAGAGTTGCAGTGGATCTGCTGGACTGATTCCACCAATGCATTTACACAAGGTAATGTCCAATAGAAACAAGGATGTTGTTGTGATGAACAATGCAATGTCTTATGCCAGACATAACATCTGTCTGCTACTGTTACTATTACCAAACTATTACCACTAATGATGTCACAGAACCGTCCTTTAAAACATAATGAACTATCCCTTTAAGATAATGCTATTTATAGGTGAGAAGCTTTCCTTACTTTATATAGAGTGGGATAGCGCAAAGGTATAATAAGGTGCAACAAGCACTTGAAAAGTATTACTTTGTATTAAATATTTACTCAAATCTATAAATCTAACATAACAATTTACAGAATAAACAATACTAATACGTTTTTTGCAAATAGCCGTATTAGACCTCACCATTAAAGGAAAACCGTTCATCCGCCATCATCCGAGGCCATGCTAACTAGCCTTAGCGCGCACGGGCCTGATTGACTTTGTTAAGACCGGCCTCCTGCCTTTGATTGGTTGTTTCTAGTTAGAACTGGCACAGGAGCTCGAATTGTTTTTCATTATTTATTTTCTCATTGTGTGCTGTCCAGACATTGTGACAATGTAAACGCCTATGTACAGAAATAAAGCACCCTTCATGTTGGAGGCAGCTCGCTGGAAACACATAATAAAGGGTATTTCTGGCCTGGGTTTGAACCGTCCAGGGTCACAGTCTGCAGGTACAAATACCAGAGTTGTGAAGTAAACTGAAACTGGTGGGATACTCCCTTTTTCTCCCATCTTTGTAAGAGGGCTGGTGGATATTAAAAGCGACGTTCTTTTATCTTTTCTTCACTTCCCTGGACTAGCCAGGGGAGTCATTGCTCATATTCTTTGCTTAGTTTCTTAATAAAATAATAATCAAAATGCATTATGATTCGTTCTTGACTGACTCAGCGTTTCACCTTAGGTAAGACTTATTTATTTCCTTACCACTATATAAGTCACATACACCAGATACAAACATTCTCTGGCTAACTCATATCACAGAAAAGCAAACATCCAGCATTCTGTCTTCGGGGGAGAGACATTACTTATCTTCTTCATCCGCGTTTGATTATTTAGTGCTTCTCCTGAGCACAAATGCATTATGACCCGCTTCTCAGTGGACCTTGTGATTAAGAGGCGTCCTAAAATAATGTCCTCAGTGGGCTGGCTCTGCATCAGCAGGCACCGCGCTGGAGCCTAAATCACCGGAACAACTCTGAGAGACGCAGTGAGAAATGGACGCCCTGTCTGCTGAGTCCACACTTCTCCTGATGGATCGTCCCTCCCTCAGATGCTATCGAATCAGTCCTGATCGGGCATCTTAATTGTTCGAGGATTATTGCAAGAAAAAAAAAAAAAAGAAAAAAGAAAAAAACTGTATGGCGGTGATGGTATTTTATCTCGGCACTCATATATAAGAACGTAGTCCTTTAGGTATTTTTTTTATTACTCCAGATTTTTATTTCTACTTTTTGACAAACAGTAGACTGAATGATAGACATCATTCGTTCATTTATTTATTTCAAGAGGATTCGTAATATTTTTAGATAAAAAAATAAATAAAAATAAAATGTAGGTTACTCACCCCGCTGTCTTTGCACTAAACCAGGCCTGCGTGTCAACATAGCCTAAAGCTCATATATAGGCCTTATTTAAGTTATAAAGGTTATATTCCTAAGACATATTAGAAAAGGGACAAGAAGTGATTTGGTTGTCCAGGGTAAACAGTTTATTCATTGTGTATTTCTTCATTTGTTGTGATTAGTCGATGCATTTGGAAGCAAAATAATTGCCAGTTAGATAAAATTACAAGGTTTCCAGTGAGTCAAAAAAAAAAAAAAATTAATGCGTGAAGTTATGAGTGAATAAACACACTTCAAAAACTAAATCTTACCAAGAATTTTTGGTCCTCGTTTCTAGTGCAAATGCCTTAGTACACTTCAAATAAGACAAAACTAACTTGCAATGAACTTTACAGCAAGATATCGTAGCTTGTTTTATGCTCAATAATCCCTTAATATTCAATAAAACGTACTAGTTTTCGTGAATATTAAAAGCAAGTTATTTCACTTATAACAAGATATTTTCCCCATATTTTAAGTGAAATAATTTTATGAGTGATAAACTCAGGAGTAGCTCAGTGATTCAGCGTAAGAGTTGGTTGGAAGTGAGGGAGCTACAGCACCCCCTGGTGGATATTATAAAACACATGTTGAAAGTGTGCAACAAAAATCAAGAAAAGGAAAAAAAGCGGGAAAAAAAAGCTTAGTCAATATTATATGTACGTATAAAAGCAATTTGATATATAGGTTGTCAAAAAATTATTTCGCCATCAATTTTGTTTGGGCAATGAAAAGAACTGCAAAAAAACAGATCTACCTATAGATTTCCTTCCTACTCCATTATGTTATGAATGCATTATGAATGCATGGAAACAAATTTGTGACTGGGGCAATATGGTGGTTCTGCTTTTGATGTTGACGTATTTTTGATAACAAACAGCAGTTTTTATTTTTGTGTTTAAGGCTGTCATAAATAAAAACGTAAGGAAAATAAATCATGAGTTACATCCAAGTAGCCCACTAGGGGGCAGCAGGCCTCCGACCAGCAGGTGTATTTCTGCGTAACAGCCATATTCAGCTGGTCCCTCCTTCAGGCATCAATTCATTTCAATTCAGGTTACCTATATAGCACCAATTCACATTTCATCTGAAGGCACTTCACAAAAAAACAACAAAAAAAAAAAACACAATCACTGACGCCATTGACGACCACTGCAGACCTAAAGAGATCAAAACAAGCACCATAATGCTTCTGTAGGCCTATTTCCAGAAGTGTTCTGAGTAAATACAGTAAATAAATGTAAATATTTGAAGCAAACATATCGAGCACAGAAAATTGCAAAGATCCTTTCAATCGGAATTGAAAACTGAGATCACATTTACAACCTCCAATGGCCGATAAAGCAATCGGAAGTTACGACTCAACATTATATCGAGTCGCATAACGTTCGTCACATTATGTGACTCAAAGATAGCATACTAATAAATGCAATAAATAAGATGCTTTTGAAGCATATTTAAAATATATATATTTTTCTGCTCACAGTACACTACATTAAAGATTAAAATATTATATTGGCCAATAAAAAAAATAATACAGGAATGTGGTATTAGTGAAAAGTATGTTTAATACTTGCTTAATTTTCCAAAAGATACTTTTAATCTGAAAAACAAAACGAAAAAAAAAAACAAGAAAAAAAAAAAAAACAACGATGGGAACGTATGCTGTTTAAAATATGAGAGCGCAGCAGACTCTCTGGATGCTAATGCAGCATCCCGGATGTAGGGAAGCAGCATCCAGTAATCGTACGTACTGGAAGCCGTCATCCATACACGCGCAGCTACGTAGGCTGACATCCACCGAGAGGACTGGTGAGGAGGAGGAGGAGGAACAAGAAGAGGAGGAGGAAGAGGAGATGTCTGTGACGGTCTCTGTGTTTGTGTTCTCCTGGGCGGACTGTGCTCCTCTCCGCATCCCCGGCCCCAGAGACGCTCCGTTCGGAAGAGACGCCCTCAGTCCGGCTTCTTCTCGCAGCGTCCCGCGGCTTCACCGGCCATCCTAACCAGATGCTCTCCGCCGGACCGGACCCGCTCAGTTTCACGCCGACCGACCCCAGCGGAGCCTGAGCTCGAAGGATGCAGGTGAAAAGCCAGATCTGCACCGAGAGGAGCAGCACGGACGACCCGGAGCAGGATGACAACCAGAAGAAGACCTCCTGCTTTTCCAACATCAAGATTTTCCTGGTGGCGGAATGCGCGCTCATGCTGGCACAGGGCACCGTGGGCGCCTATCTGGTGAGTTCAGACATGTCCGTCTAATGACGGAGGGTCACGGTGCGAACGATGCGGCGCCTCATCCGGTGCCATATCATTCCCCATCCCATTACCATAATGGCATCCTTCAGTAAACACGGCTATTGATTGATGGCTTGCTGCTTCACCCATCAGGGCCTGCTTGTGTGTGTGTGTTTTTTTTTTTGTGTGGGGGTGTGTTTGTGTGTGCACCAGACAGCGTCACAGCGCCAGTGTGCTCCACGTTGTTTGGGGAACATATCTCTATGCGTCTGTGGACAGTGTGGAAGCAGGTTATGAAATTGGGGGTTCGTCCATTCCTACCGGCTCTTGCTGCTCTCTGCACAGAAATGCCTCGGTAAATAATGCAGGAGGCCTTTCACACACACACACACACACACACAGGCCCAGGAGATGACGTGATCTCCACAACACAAGAGATTTTTTTTTCCCTCATTAACACCACATTTCCTTTGACAGAGCCTCTGTCCAGCCCGTCTCATTGCTCTGGTATTAATAGATCAGCAGCAGCGTTTGTTCCAAGTAGTGAAGAAAATGGTTAAACAAAACAACAAAAAAAGAGAGAGAGAGTTTATGACTTCTGGCAGAATTCATATTTCATCCCATGTAATCCAAAATCTCCTTTGTCATTTTAAGTTGTAAGTGAAGCCTCAACCTCTCCAATGGATTGTCTAACCACTTCCTGGAAGTCGCTATAGTTATTTTTTTTTTTTTGTTGTTGTTGTTTTTGGTTTGTCCTCTGATAGCTTTCGACATAGTCTGATTACTGTACTGCCTGTTTGGTGCAAGATTTTATTGAGGACGAGGACAGTTTTTTTTTTGTAGCTGTGTTTCAGTGCATCCTGAAGTATAAACTATTAGAACTGAGTCATGCATGTTCACCATGACAACAGGGCAGGGCAAAACATGAGCCTAAATTGTTAAACTGTTAAAAGTATCTCTGAGCCACAAAAATGGCATCTCTTTTGTTATGAAAAATGCAACAACAGTTCTTTTGGAAAAACAAACTAAACACACAATATCTTTTTTAGATGTATTTTAGGCTACAAGAACATAATATGAGTCCCTATTTTTTGTTGTTGTTTTTCTTTTGTAGCCCAGTTAATACTTCCAAGTAAAAGTTACTGGATATGTGAGGTGCTTTGTACTATCATGTGACATGAAATGAAAAGAAAAATGTGGTTATTAAAAGATAAATAGATTGTATGTTGCTTAGGTTTTCTAGTTTTCACTTTAGTTTGTTTTAAGCATATCACCATCAACAGTCTGCACTGAAGTTCTAAGCTAACACGCCTAAACCGGTTTAGTTTCATTGTTGTGCAATAACTGGAATGGTTTAAGGTAACGGGTTTCAACACAATTTTCTAGTAAAGTCAACTACTTCAGGTTACTGGTGTGGTGAAATAAATCTGTGCTATTAATTTTGGACAATACCACAAATGGTCCCTGAAGACCCTTGATTTACGATGTTTTATTCCAGAATGCTGCTGTGTATTTCCATAAAATGACATCCTATCACATGTGTTCTTACTGTAGCGTAATGTATGTCCAGGGCTGACACAATAACTCATTTTGCTAGATGATAAATTGTCCCAGAAGTTATTGCGATTACTGATAATATTGTTGTTTTGAGTCCAGTTTCAAGTAATATAATGGTAACGGCACAATAACACAAGAACACATTCTCAAAGACCAACAAACTTTAAATTCTGTTGAATATTTAACACTGGAACTGGAAAACATTTTAGACTTCCAAAAATAAATAGACACAACAACAGGAGCAACAAATAAAATTAATTTTGAAGTCTCTGAAAGACAAAATTGTCCTTTCTAAAAAAGAGTTGATTGAGACCAATGGACCAGATTCAAGACTTTAGTTATACAGTTTTTGGTAGAAAGAGAGAAAAGAGAAAAATGAAAAATCATGCAAATGAAACTTATTGTGCTTGTTTTAATTTATCAGCAATGCTGCCCAGACCATCGTACTACCACCACTATGTTTGAGTCTTGACGTGATGTTCTAGGTATTAGTTTTATGCCATAATGGGACACAATTAGCAAACAGGTCCACTTTTATCTCGTCTATCCATAGAGGTTTTTCCCCCCGGATGTGTTTGGGAACATCAATATGTTTTTTGACAAATATGAGACAAGTTATTGTGTTCTTTTTGGTCAGTAGTGGATTTGGCCTTTGAACTCTTCCATTGAAACGACTCAGTTTCTGATTGCTGAACCGTGAACACCAATCTTACTTGAGGCTTAAGTGAGGCTTGAAGGAAATTGCTGAGTGACGTCCTGGATGAATTATTGATGGATTTTAGCAGCAATTTTGGAGAACCTTCTTCTCCTAAGAAGGTTCACCACTGTTCTCTGGATAATGGCTCATACTGTGGTTTATTGTAATCACAACGCCTTAGAAATGGCTTTCTAACCCTTTCCTAAAAGATGACAAAACTTGTTTCTTTTCTGTCTGATTTTCTTGGTTAGATTGTGGTTAAGTCTTATTCAAGACTTAGGTCTAATCTTTAATCTTCTAATGAACTAATATTAAAAACAACTCCTGACTTGCCATGAAACCCGAGGGTTACCAAGCTACATACCACACACATACTGCATACTGAACTTAGCATAATTTTACTGCATGTCACAAAATATATTCTTATTGAAAAGCATTCAATTTGACTTGAAAATACATTCTATGAACAATTACTAATGAACAACTACTATGGTTAAATACACAGAGACTGTGTGCGATAAAGTCACAACAATGGTTCTGGCTAACACCTGTAACACTCATTGTTTATCTGTTTTCCTGCTAGGTAAGTGTTCTGACGACTCTCGAGAGACGTTTTAACCTCCAGAGTGCCGATGTGGGCGTCATTGCCAGCAGCTTTGAAATCGGCAACCTGGCCCTGATACTGTTCGTCAGCTACTTCGGCGCCAAGGCCCACCGGCCCCGGCTGATTGGCTGCGGGGGGATTGTCATGGCATTGGGGGCGCTGCTCTCAGCTCTGCCAGAGTTTTTGACTCATCAGTATGAGTACGAGGCAGGGGACTCGTGGCATGCCGAGGACGGCAGGGTCATTTGCTCCAACAAAACCAGGTCAGAGAATCGGGACTCTGGTTTTAACTGCGGCAACCGAGCCAACACCAACATGATGTACCTTCTGCTCATCGGAGCTCAGGTTCTGCTCGGCATCGGGGCCACTCCCGTCCAGCCTCTGGGAGTGTCATACATCGATGACCACGTCCACAAAAAGGACTCTTCATTGTATATAGGTGAGTCACTCTAAGGATGCGAAATGATAGTCAAGTGTTTGTTTTGGTACAGGATGGGATTCTAAAGTACATAAAAATATTAGCCAAAAACTGGATAAAAGTTTTTTCTGGTGGGTCTTGTACTTTTGGCATCTGTCCTTTCATCCTCCTACAAAGTCGTAAACACATTGTGAGGAATTCCAAGGGATTCCCTTGACATATATAGGGGCACACTGTATCCCACCTCCCAAATGATATATCGCCACTATAAAGCTGTTCATAGCTGCCAGGTCAGGTGAGGGTCAGAGCATAAAGAACAGCGTCTTGTAACGCTTGGGTTGTGTTTAAGGGAGGAGAGGAGGCGGCAAACTAGTCAGGACAATCAAGAACTCACAATCACACTGGTACTGGGAATTCCTCAGTGTTGTCCTTTAATAAACGCTCTTCACCAACCTTACAAAGCCCGGTTGAACGGCTGCTATATTATCAAACATGAAGAATGAGCAGAGTCCAAACAACCCGTAACGTTACTAAAGTTAGGGAGCTAACATGTCCGTCTCAGTCCAGGTATCGAACTGTAGCACGTTCTTCCCACGCTCACTACAAAGAAGCAGCGGTGCATACTTGTGACATCATTAGTAATACCCAAATATCTTAAAGGGACACCACACAATTACGGCTGTTACAGTCTATATGACTTTAGACTAGTTCCTAACCCATTTAATCAATTTCTGTCCTATCATTTCTCGTAATTGAGACCACAAGGTACTTGAACACTTCCAATTAAGGTAAAGACTGACTCCATTGGTTCATTGGTCAGCTGTTAAGGTGTCAGCTAGAAGGACTCAACCTTTCACCAGTTGAGAACCTTGGCTTCAGACTCAGAGTCTCTGGGTGTGTTGCGCATTGATGGCCACACCAACAAGAAGTACTTTTCATTGTATATAGGTGAGTTACTCAAAGGGTACGAAATGAAAGTCGAGTCTACTTCGGCACACCATGGAATTGCAAGATACACAAAAAATATTAATCCAAAAATGGATGCCACCTTTTTTTTCTTGAGAGTCTTTTGACACCCATCCATTCATCCCCCAACAATATCCTAAACACATTGTGATTGTATTTAGTTCCCTTGAGATATATAGAGGAAGATGGTATCCCACCGCCCCAATTAAATACCTCCCCATCCTCTCTATAAAGCTGTGCCTAGCCACCTGGTCATTTGAGGGTCAGAACAAAGATGAACTAGTAAAACAAGAGCCTTGGTCTTTTGCTAAACCTTTTTTCACCACAGAAGAGAACAGAACCTGTGACTGTAGACTAGGCCCTAATCCATTTAGTGGTCCACCCCATCATTAGTCATGATTGAAACCTCAAGGTACTTGAACTCTTCCAACTGAGGTAAAGACTGACCCCTGACTCACAGGAAGGACTCAACTAGGGCTAAGCAATTATTTTAGTAGTTGAGTAACCTATCTATTACTCTAATGATTGAGTAATTGTAGTGGCTGTTTCCTGCTGAGGTGTTCAAGGATGTGGCATTGCCAAGTGCCAATTCGGTTTTGCAGTACACGCATCGAGCTGTGTTATCGTTTCTATTTAGCTTAAAGAGATTCCACACTTTTGACACTTTTTGTCTATTTCTTGGTGATGCTTCTTTCTGTTCCTCACCGTCTAGCTGCTAATAGCACTTAGCCTTCATCAACAGCAGAAGTGAGAGCGCAACACAAATAATTATCCATCCGGAACACAAGGCGCTAAATGTCAAAACATAATTTAACGAAGCCTAGAGGAATTTTGAAAATCGAGGGTCCTCCGATGAATCGCTACAGCCTTAGACTCAAACTCTCACCTGTTGGGTACTTCAATTTCAGACTAAGGGGAGCTGACACTCATCCTGCCTATGTACACTGATTGTGGAGAATTGATTATTACAACATTGTTGTTTCATGGTTATATGGAAGTGAAAGAAAAAAAAAAGAAAGAAATTCTTCATTAAACTCTGAGTAGTGTTTTATGCCTGTTTTGTTCTGGAGGAGAACTGTGTTTTTAATACGGCTGATGGGTCCCTTTAGGTGCTTTTACGGTTTGACACAGACGCCGTGAGATGCTGCCAGCATCGGATGCTGATCGCACACCTGCAGCTTTATGACTTAAAAGGTCGTGTGAGAAGCTGCATCATCATTGCCGTGCCGGACGTAGCCATTAGCAAATCGATGCAGATTATCAGAAACTGCTCAGGTAGACTTTGGCCTTCCTGCTTCTTTTTCAGGAGCATAAATTGTGTAAAAAAAATCTGCATTGCCGCACCGGCTGCGGCAGCCAGGACTGATGTGTCAGGGCAGGTTGGTTTTATAACGTTGGCGCCCGATTCTAAGTTTACCATCTGCTGTGTGTGCAAAATGAGAAAAAATGTTTCCTAGCCTTTATACTGCATTTTGTTTATTTGGCAACCACAGCTAAAGCTAAACATGTCCTGCTTTTAGTAGGTAGCAGTGATCAGCGTGGAGCTGCCTCAAAGTTGGATGTTTTTGCCTCCAGTAGCAAAACGGGGTTACACGAGGTCTTAAAACACTGCTCATGTTGTGTTTTCTTTCCTGCTTTATTTTATTCAAGTCTCTTTACTCTGATACCACAAAAGGAAATCCTTTGTAACCAACTGCTTTCAGAAGTCGGCTAAGTAGTAAATTATAGATTTAGTGATGCACAATATATCGGTGCTAACATCGGTGTCGGCTGATATTGATCATTTTTTTACATATCGGTGTCGGCCCAATACATAAACTGGGCAGATATTTACCAATATTTATTTTCATCTGGTTGCTGTTTGTGTCTGCAGGTGAAGAGGAGAAGCATGGTCAAGTGATATTTTTTTGGTCATGTGAGAGTGATGCGGTGCTATTGTGATAACGATATAAGGGACGATAAAAATGATTTATTACATCCTTTTTAGGTAACCGTATAACTGTGGCTGTGTGTCATGGTAATCATAACCCCACAAACACAAATTATCCTCTGGGAAAAAAAAAATGTCATTTGTAAAGTGCTTCTTTATGACACCAGCCATATAAAGATGTGTGATTTTCATCGCGGTATTTTTTGGTATTTATTTATGCTTTCATTGAACAAACAGTGGAGAAAATAGTAAAACTATCAATATTGACAATAAGGGCAGTTTGGGAGGGTTTTAAGCACCATTAGCTGGAATTTATTGTGACAACGATAAATGAAAATTTATTATGATACATGATAATTGATATGAAAAACGTCCACCCCACACTGTGCTTTTTAGAACTATTTTGAGAAAAATCATTTGGAGCAATACGTTCTTTTCCTTCCAGCTCATTTGCGTTGACCAGAAAGGTGGTTCCACGTAGCACGGCGTCTGGAAGTCCAATGGTATAACTGTAAAACTACTGAAA
The DNA here is from genome assembly GCA_903067095.1 of Girardinus metallicus. Classification (NCBI taxonomy): domain Eukaryota; kingdom Metazoa; phylum Chordata; class Actinopteri; order Cyprinodontiformes; family Poeciliidae; genus Girardinus; species Girardinus metallicus. Next base: position 17,641 of record CAEGAE010095540.1, read on the forward strand.
ACCATTTTATGGTTTTCTTTTACTGCACAATTATGGGAGGTACTGTAAGTTGGAAAAAAAAAAAAAAAACAAGTGGAAAATTCTGCACAGGCAAAGTTAGGAAGAATATTGTGTCTTGTACTTTGCTTGCAGTCATATAGTTTAGATTCCCAGGAGGAAAGCACTTTCTGCAAATATCAGCAAACTTTCCCAGGCTGGCAGTAGAGCACTGACTTACAGTAACAACTAGGAGGCTGACATAACGTGCATAATAGGCAGTCTGTCAACGTTACCTAGGTAACAGTCGAGAGACAGTGCTGTGTGCCATTCCCGTTCTTCATGCAGCTCAGCAGTCTGCCATTAGCGGATAGCCATCAGAGTAAGTAGAGAGAAGGAGAAAGAAAGAAAGAGAGGGGGTAAAAATCCAAAGTTGTTTCTCCATTCTTTAAATAAAACTGTATCGTCGAAGCCTGAAGTTTCAGACAGAGTCCTTCTAGTATGTCAATCTGACAAATCTTTGAGTATCAAATTCTGGGAACCAATCGCTAGATTTTAATTTGCTCTCTCAGCATCTTTTACACAATATTTTTAGGTTTTTTTCATCAGGTTCGCCATCAGGTCACACGAATATATGAGCCTCTGTATTCCTCGATCTATTTCCATTAAAAATATAAAAAAAAAAAAAAAAAGGGAAGGCAATACAGAACTGACTAGGGTTTCCTTATATGAAGATGCACAATAAACAAAATATTTAAGACTTCACCACTCAGCAGATGACACTGAACACCGCATGCACCATGTGGAGTTTATTTAGCGACACGTCTTTCATTCCTGTTGGCGTCTGATTTGCGCCGTTAAATACGGACGTACACTTAGCCCCAAAATTATTCATGCCACTCTCTGCTGCTGATTTAGAACTATTTTCACTCGACCAAACAATTTGTTTTTGACAGACAATGAGACTAAAACAATGTAAAAATAGGGATTAAAAATGGCATGTCAAAAATGACTTTGACACCTTCCTAAAGTAACAGGAAGGTGTCAAACTTTCTTTGGCCTAAATGATCTCTAGGCAAAAAAGAGGTGCTGATTTTATTGCCAAACTCACTTTTGGCAAAATATGACTTAGGCCACATTTTCAGGAAGACAATGGTTTATAAGATGGGAAAAAAATCTTTATCGATATCATTGGACTCAAACCCTTCCCATAACCAATGAAATCCAAGTCTTTGTTGCCATCACCCTAATCTTCAGCTTCTGCCACCGATTATTTATCAGACTACATCTTGTGGCAGTGCTGCTGTTGAGGTACCATAATCGCGCTGTCGACTAGAAAGTTATATGTGCGTGCTCTGTTTTTTTCTGCCGCCACCGCTTAAAGACGGCGCTGTTTGACGAGCTCGATGTGTGAAAGCGGAGTCGCCTTCAGTAAAAACCACATGACAGGAGCAGTTGGGTTCAGTTCAGCAAATACCTATCCAGCTGATTAAATACCAAAGCAGCAGCTCCAGAGTAAGGAATGGGATGGGATGATCGAAGATGAGGCCGCTCTTCAGAGATCGCGTCTTCACCCTCATGGATCAATGCAGCCTGAATGAGACAAAGAGGACAAGAAACACTCCAGGGTAATCAGGTAAACACCTGGCCCTACGTGAAAACAGTAATTGCCTCCTAAACCTAATTGGTTGTGGTGGGAAGAGCTGAGATCACGCCCCTGTGATTAGTGACAATGAGGCTTCTACGTCATGGTGAAGGAGTTACGGCATTACCAGCCTGTTCTGTGTCATGTAACATCTTAGCCGGACTTTTAACTAATGAGCCACTTCCATTCATTCTTTCTGTTTCTTGTCATTCAGAGGTGAACTCGCTGCTGTGCTGTGAACCATTTTCTGGCTACACAACTCAAGTGCTTGAGGATAAGGTCACGAACTGATGGCTGGTAGAGCAGATCTCATTGTTCCATTAAATACAGCAAGTAACCTCTGTCTGAAGCAGCATAGCAACCTCACACCATCACACTACCACTACCATGTTTGACAGTAACTGTGTTTCTATCAGCAGTTTTTTATGCACATTTTGAAGTATTGCATTAGAAAAGGTTTATGGAAACAGCAAAATTCAGTTTTTCCAAAAAGTGTTTAGACTCGTTTGATGTGAATTTTGGCTTTTTCAAAAAGAGTTAATGCACTAAAGGGGAGATGGAAACACATTTGCCAAATTAGTTTTGACGTAGCCTCACTAGAGGCACCAAACTAGGAAAAATTTTAAAGTCCAACCCTTGAGCAAGCAGGGAGGAGCTGTCAGCCTGGCCGGTGAAAGGCACTCCAGGCTGGGATGATTCCCAGATCCACAGGCGGATCTGTGCCTTACCAGAGGCACAACAAGTCCAAATGTCCAACTCGGATACTTGTGTGGTCCATGTTTGTAACCTCTACATCTTGTTTTTTACTGCCATAAGTAGCATATAGCTAATGATGTTCTTTCCCTGAAATACTAACGCTAAGTACGTAGCATGTCATGAAATGTACGAGGGTACACACCTTCCAGAAAATCCTAACGCGTCTCATTAGTTGCATTTCCATTAACATAAAAATTGTGGAATTTGACATTTCAAAAATGAATATGCTTTATGGAAACCCACTTATTTTGAAAAAAACTCTTGTAAAAGGTTTTGCCGCTAGGATGAGGTGGTTTGTTTAGCTGTATTGAAGTTAGAATATTTTGCAAACCTTGGAAACACTTTTTGATCACAAAAGTCATGTGATCAACAACCAGATGTTGCTACTGCCGGAAAAGACGAGGACAGCAGCAAGAAGTAGTTGGAGGATAATGGTGCGACATGTTTTTGAATTGTGTGAACAAACTTATTCACATGTGATTTTAATTGCATTTCTTGCTTAATGAAAATACCACGATTGCAAAATTGTGCTTCCACTTTAGCGGGCTATCAACAAAGTTTTGTGCACATTTGTAATGGATAGCTATTGATTTGTACAGTAAATTCCCAATAAGTATTGTTGATTGTAGGGTTAGCTTTTCTAAAATACATTAAATCACCACCTGACAAACTTTCATCGTAGAAATTAGTATTATGATCTGAAAGCATCTGGAAGGAGCCAAATACTTACCCAGAGCCCTGTAATTGGATTGGATCTGTCAGAACAGCTGTTAAGATCTTACCCACGTCCTATGTGTGTTTTTCTGATTGCCTCTATCTTTCCTAACGTTTCTTTTTGTCATTCGGTGGCCGGTGCATCAGATCATTGTGCCTGCTGGCAGATTAAAGTGAAGCAAAAATAGATTTAGAGCTTCAAAGTAAGCCACATTGTTCTGGGTAGAAAATGGCTGCTTGTAGAAAGACTAACCCGCTCTTTAGCTGTGTAGACTAACGTCAGAGCCAAATTGTAATTGGATTATTGATTGCTGTCCCTCTCTTGACTGATAGGCTGAGGTAAGTAAGCTTCAACAGGCAACAAGCGTCCCGTCGGTTGTTCACCACACTAAGGGTCTGAACAAAGAAGCATCCGTTAATGACGGGTTTTATGGCCTGTGTTTGTAACAGCAAGGTAGACCCCAAACAGCTCCTGCTTTACATGCAAGTAGAGCGCAGCGTGTGCTGCTCTTTTAATGGGTCTCCAGGCGTCAGATTGTTCAGGTTAAAATGAAGATTAACAACAACGCATGCAGGCGATACGCTTCTGTTTTTATGTGATGACCTCCCTGACGTTTTCACTCTTGTAATACTGCTACATTGCAAAAACAGAATCTGGCCTAAGTCTGGTTCAAGAAGCAATGAATCAATTAATTGCAATAATTTCCATTTTGATGATGTAATATTTTTTGAAGGGCAGTTTTGTTTAGAGGATTAATGATCCATTTGATTCGTGGTTTTGATTCCAAGTAGTTTTTAATTTCCGTTTTGTTTGTCATTTATGATTCGGAGATTTGAAATATCTTCCAGTTCCAGCGTGAGGTGTTCTTTACAGGACTAAACTTTATCAGTGTTTGAGAAGACAAACTTACATTATTATTCCATTATCAATGTATCGCTTGAAAATGATCTCAAAACAACAACATTATTGTTAGTGTGAAAATTTATCAAAACTTATCATTGCGACAGGCCTTATTCTGGACAAGTATTATCTAGTTTCTACAGCAAGTATTGAAGCTCACTTGAACTAAGACAAAGCTAACTTACAAGTAATTTTTTTAGCAGTTTATAGGAGTTTGCTTTGAGTGAATAATTTCTTAATATTGATTAATTTTTTTTTAGTCTTTTTTAGATGCCACTAAGGCTTTTGATCATGTAAATCATAGAAAGCTATTTTTAAAATTGTGCCGAGCTGACGTGCCCAAATATATAGTAAGATGTCTGTCCTGTTGGTATCTAATGAAACTATGCAGGTCAAATGGGACAACTGTGTGTCTGCATCCTGTTGTGTCAGCAATGGAGTCAGACAAGAAAACATTTTATCCCCTATGTTGTTTAATTTTAATATGAATGACCTCTCTAAGCAGCTGAACCTGCATGGTTGGAGACACAATTATAAATCATCTTATGTATGCTGATGACCTAGTGGTTTTTAGGCCAAGTTCAGCTGGTCTTCAGAAGCTGCTTAATGTCTGTTCAGCATATGGTGTGCTTCATGATGTCAAATTCAATCTTTCAAAAAGTATCATTTTGATCTGTCGTACTAAAGAGGACAAAAACAGGGTATTTCCCAATTTCAAGCTGTCTGGGACTTTACTGAATGTCTCAGATGAAGTAAAATATCTTGGTCACGTGTCGACAGACCGTCTGTCTGATGAGGACATGTTCGAATGTTATATGCTCGGTCAAATATCTTTGAAACTGAACTTGTTTAGATCATATTGTACATCACTGCGAACTGCACGAATTGTGGTGCAATTTTAAAAAAGCCAGTCTTCAAAGATTGAAGGTGGCTTATAATGATGCATTAAGACTTTTGTTAAATAAGCCCAGATGGACCAGTGCCAGTGAATTGTTTGCATCCGCTCGCGTCAGCACTTTGATGGCTGTTTTTCAGAAAGCTTATGTATAAATTTGTCGTTTAAACGAGTCTAATAATAGTATTATCCTACTGTAGGACTAACATTAAATATAGCGCAGTAAAATACTCATCTGCACTTTGGAGACATTGGTATGACTGCCTCCTGAATGGTTAGGAACCTTTTTTATTGTACTTTTTACTCTTTTATCGTATTTTTTTTCTTTTTTATGTAATTTGGACTTTGAGCCTGTAATAAAGTCTATCTATCTATCTATCTATCTATCTATCTATCTATCTATCTATCTATCTATCTATCTATCTATCTATCTATCTAT
>CAEGAE010095547.1:0-52286 GCA_903067095.1 Girardinus metallicus
GAGTTCATCTATTAAACTGACTGAAGATGAAAACAGAAACAGAAACTGGAGTATAGACATGTTTTCATAATATCCTGATCACAAATAGATGGGCTGTTTGTGATCCTGGCTCTTTATTATTACATTGAATTAATTTCAGATTCTTGTATAACTTTTCTTCAAGTTAACAAAGTGAGCTGTTATTGTTACAGGTTAATTTTCTAAACTACAGAAAAGTAACTGTTAGAGAAGCTCAAATGTGAAAAATTGGACTGATGTTGATATGCGATAGTAACACTGCTGTTATGTTAGATTTACCTATGTTTTATTTTATCTTTTTTTTTATCCGATTACCCGATTAATCTTAAGAATAATCGATAGATTACTCGATTACTAAAATATTCGTTTACAACAGCCCTAATTTTATCTTTTAGATTTAGATGAGAAAATATTTAGGTAAAATTTAAATTTATTTGATTTTGTTTTATTTTATGGTGTACAACCCAAGAAATTCTAAAAAAATATTTAGTTTAAGATTTTGTTGAATAGATCAAACTGGAAAATCTGAAAAACATATTTGGGATAAAATTTTACTTTATTTTACTTTATTGTCTCAGTCTAACTGAGAATATTGATATTTACAGTAAGATTTTATTCCATTTTATTTTAATTTTTAGATCAACATAAGAAAGTAAAAAAACATTATTTAGGGTAAGTTTTTTCATTTGTTTATTATTTCCATCAACCTGAGAAAGTTTAAAAAATAATTTAAGGGTTTTATTTTATTTTGTCTTATCTTATTGCTTAGGTGATCCTGAGAAAATTTTAAAAAATATTCATGTTAAGATTTTTTTAAATATTTTATTTTTTTGTGTTGGTCAACCAGAGAAAGTAGAAAAAAATACTTAAGTTTAGATTATTTCATTTTATCATTTAATGCATTTCACCACTAGATGTCTCAGTTGTCCATCCATCCATTTTCCTTACACCCTTGTCCCTAGTGGGGTCGGGAGCTGCTGCTGCCTCTCCAGCGAACGTTCCGGGCGAGAGGCGGGGTCACCTGGGAAGGTAGCCAGTCTGTCGCAGGGCAACACAGAGACAGACGGGACAAACAACCATGCACACACACACTCACACCTAGGGAGAATTTAGAGAGACCAATTAACCTGACAGTCATGCCGGAGTACCGGAGAGAACCCCCGCATGCACAGGGAGAACATGCAAATTCCATGCAGAAAGACCCCGGATCAGGAATCGAACCCAGGACCTTCTTGCTGCAAGGCAACAGCGCTACCAACTGCACCACTGTGCAGCCCCCTCTCAGTTGTTCAGAACCTAAAAAACAGGGTTTCCATATTGACTGGGGCCTCTGGTAAGGATTAATTTCACACTGAGCAAATTATAGAATCCAACCTTTAATTTGAGCAATGTGCTGAAGAAAAAAACGCATCTTCAAAACCAAACAGATACAGAGAATAGAAAACAAAACATGCAGCTTTTAAACTCCCTATTTAATATAAATAACACAACAATGGTGCAGGAATCAGGCGACAAATAATGTGCTGATACATGAAAGGTTTGCACCACTCTGAATCCGTCGCTGATGTTCAGGTGTAGTTTGGCTTCTCGCCTAAGACCACTGATCCACTCTGCCAGGGTAATAAATCATTTCCCAGATTACAGTTTGCACGTTGGTGCCAGACAGAATAACTCCCCTGTCACTTCTTTCATATCCATCCCACTTAAATAATACAGCATGGAAGAAATTATTGGAAACTTCAAATAGCTTTATAAGAAAAAAAAAAAGTGAACCAAATCTTTATTCTTCGGTTCAAACAAAAGTTAGGGACATGAGTACCTGCTCTAAAAACAAGCACAAATGAAGAGGTTGTTAAAGTGGATTAAGAAAAGCGTGGCTGGCTCACGTGAGAGAAAACCTCATTAATGCACGTTGAAAAGACAAGATGGAACGGGGCGAGCCACTGTGGAGAGCAGGCGGCATGTTGAAACAAGCAGTGTCTCCTGCTGCTGAGCCTGCGTGACTCCGTCACACCTACCAAATCCTTCTCTAATCCCCCATCCACCCCAACCCACTGGCCAATCTCACAGGTCACCTGTACCGAGCCGAGATCCTCAGCCTGGGTGCCGCTGTCTCATACGGATTTTGACGGGTCCTTCTTTTTCTTTTCTTTTTCTCAAGTTTTCTTGGAATTCTTCTGGCTTCCAGTGAATCCGGATGTCTTTTGTCCTGATATCTCCTCGATGTGAGCTTTTTGGGAGCATTGGGTGACGCCATGCATCGACTGCTCTGTCTGCATGTATTCCTATGCTGTCTCAGTATGGCTCTGTCCTTTTGTCCCTCGCAGTGTACCTGTGTCTTTCATGGACGGGTTGACGGAACAGGAACCAGGTAACCAGAGCTTTATTAAGAATTCACAAAAATGCACCTTTCTTTAAATGGAAGATTGTTTACCCCTAAACTGTAATACATTTAGAAAATCTAATTTTAATAGAAAATAGTTCTGTTAGGGCAATCAGGGTCCATAACTTTGCATGCAATACTGAATGAAGAGTTCTTAGACACATCCCTACTGGTGTGTTCAGAAAACATCGGTGCATGACCCAGACTGGATGTAATTGTTGACCTGCAGAGCCTTGGCGTTTTAAAAGCAACTTAAGTACATAGGCACCCAGAGAGTTTTACAATACATTTTATATGAAATATTCGCATTGCAGAGGATTCCCCCTAAGCCTTCTGACCTGTATTAACTTAATGTTATGTTCATGGCATCGTGCTAATCCCTTTATAAGTGAGGAAGCCAAGCTTTCAGTCTGATTAGACTTTCTAAGAAACATCTGAAGGCAACAGTTCAGTCTGTAAAAAAGCCCCCAAACTGCAGGAAACTGAGAAATTAGCATTAGCAACAGCTCTTGTGCTAGCACTATGGGCCCTACACATTCTGCTGTGCTGTTATGGGAGCTGTTTTTTTTTTTACTTTCTTCAGATCCAGACAGCTACATGTAATTCCTAAACTTTTTCTACAATTACCTTTCAACAGAATTGCTTAGGTCTCTCTACCAGCTTCTCACAGTAGCTTGCTGCAAAGTTTGGCCCATTCCTCTGTACAGGACTGAGTTTGGCTTGTACAGACAATGTTTACTCATACACAATTTTTCAGCTCTGTCCACCAATTTTCTATGGTGTTGAGATCAGGACCTTTTGACTGCTCCAAAGCCTTGACTGGTATCATTAAGCCACTTTGTAGCTAATTTGGCGGTATGGTTAGGATCATTGGAAGACTCATTCGTGTCTTAACATCTCCTCTGGTTTCAATGTGTCTGCAGAATGTTTTTACCTCAGGTGCACCATTTGGTCCTGCAGCAGGTGTTCTCAGGCATCCAGGTTTCAACTTTCTCTTCCAAATGTACCAATGGTCACAATGAGGAAACACTTCAATTTTAGTTTTATCATTCCACTGAACATGTTTTCAAAATCAGGATCTTTGTCTATGAGTGAACTTAGAAACTGTACTGTGTTTTTTTGAAGCAATGGCCCTGTGGAGTGGCTTTTCTGCCCACGTGCTTCAGGACTAATTTCACTTTGGATAAATTGTGCTCCTTTACCAACTTCAGCATCTTCACAAGGTCTCTAGCTTGAGTCTTTGTTCTTGGGTTAGTTTGCAAATTTGACATAAAAAACACATGAACAGTAGCAGATTGTATTATATCACACAACAAAGCAGTGTGTTTGATGCATTGCCTTAAAATACAACCACAGGTTTGCCTTCATTTAACTTAAATGTTGAGAATTAACCCATTAGAAGCTTAAAAGGTCATGAACTCTTCATCTGGACTTTTCTATAGTGTTTAATGGACTGCCCAAGTTCAGTCTCTTCTCCAACACACCTGAATGAATTAACCACTTATTACAAAACTGCTTCAGAGCTGAATGACTGATTACTGATGAGGGAATTCAGCCTCTTATTCAGATCTGTTGGAGAATGGATGCCTCTAAAACTTATTAGTCAGTAGCCATTGAGGACTCAATGTGAAAGTAATCTTAATGTATGTAAATTTCAGAATTTGAAGAAAGGAACTGACAATTCTTTAAAAAAAATGTCCATGTGAGAGTGACCTGATGTTCACCACCCCGCCTTCACAAGGCAAACAGAAGTTATTCTTGTAATCATACCTGACCTAAAGCAGGTACAGTTTAGTCTGATTTAATGAGACAAGTGTCTTCTCATAAAGTGAATGTAAGTGCCTGGTTTTAACTGTAGGTCACATGATGACTTTCTGTTAACGATGGGAGTTATTTATTCTCTGTTTGGGATTAATAAAGTGGATGTCTGACATATTTTCATCCTCTGTGGATGAAAAGATGAAGTGAATGCATCCAAAGGCTCAGAGTAGTGAATTTTTCTCAGTGAAAAGCTAATATTCTGCGTTTGTATATTATCAAGTCAGAGGACTCCAAAGCACTGTATACAACAATTAGTTATTCACCTATATTGTAACTTACCAGATAAAAAAAATACTTCATATGACATGATATGTCTTCTAATACAGGTCAACCAATTAATATTTGTCTTTCAGATCTGTTCTCTGCAACGACCCGGACATGTCTGACATCCCCGTCAACGTCCCTGTGGACACCGTCAAGCTCCGTGTAGAGAAAACCGCAGTGCGGCGAATCCCAACCGAAGCTTTTTACTATCTGGTGGAGCTACGATACCTCTGGATTACCTACAATTCCATCACATCAGTGGATACGGGAAGTTTTTACAATCTGAAAGTGCTCCACGAGCTGAGGCTGGATGGGAATATGGTTTCTGTTTTCCCTTGGGAGTCCCTCAAGGAGATGCCAAGGCTGAAGACGCTGGATCTCCACAACAACAGACTCACCAGTGTTGCCCCTGAAGCCATCCCCTATCTAGTCAACATCACCTATTTGGATCTGTCCAGCAACAAACTGACTACCCTGCCGTCTGACCTTATGGATATCTGGCCACCCTTTAATGGTGTGCCCATCTCTTCTAATGCCTCTCAAAAAGTCGTGCTAGGTGAGTGGAAGCAGTTCAGTCCAGCTTGGTTTTACAGGATAATAGGGCCAAGTCAGGTAATAGACGACAACTTTTGGGGTTGTCGTCCATTACCTCAGGAATTTGTGATGGAGGTGTGGTGAACATCAGGTCACTCTCTAATTAGCTTAGCCTAAGTAGTGCAAAACCTGACATTTGATGTACTTTACCTTATTGTCCTAATTTGTTGCAGAATAATCACCTAAAAAAGGTTTTGAGTTATTATAAAACCTGTAAGTAGTACAACTGCTCCACATTCAGAGACTATGACCTTTGATGGGCCTGTTTAACATGAATCCAGTTTAAAATTATTCATAAAAAGTGTTCAGCTTGGGAATTCATTTTGATTCTGTTGTACAGCCACACATAAACAAACACAAACATGTTTTCCACATGAACAGGAGCAGAATGTGGTCATGCATCAAGAAATGAGCCACGGGCCTTTATAAGGTTTACGGTTGGACAACGGACGTTTGGTTAAAGAAAATAAGAAGATGAACAGAAAGAAGGGAATGAATATGACTGATTGAATTATCTGAACTTTGAATATTAGAAAACCATATTATGCTGATAATATTGGTAAATATTGTCTTTTTTCATCTTTTTCTCATCTGTGTTTCCATCTTTCTGTGACCTTTAACCTTTTGGCTAATTCCATCAATGTCTGGCGTGAGCATTTGCTGCATTCAGACTCTAATTGGTTAAATATTATATTAGTATGAAACATGAAAAATTTATCACACATAAAGATATTCACCAACAATTATTACACTCCAAACAGTCCTTTCCAATATGAATATTGCACACACTGATATTGTGATGATATTATGGCTGCAATATATTGTGCAGCCTTCATTTCTTTCTCTTTTATGATTTAAAGTAATTCTGCTCTGTAATTCTGTTTGCGACACGATCAATCAACACATTTCCTGCTCAACTGTGAGGAAATGTGTTGATTTTACTGCAGCTCCTGCAGACTAGCGGCAGCAGCAATTAGCAATCACCTGGTGGAACCGCACATCTGCTGAGCGTAACATACAAACTACAGCGCTCCTAAGAATGTTTGTAAACGGCATCAATGAGAAGCATAGTTGTGATGATGTGCTGAAGGGGGAGTGTTGGAAAGAGTAGCAGCCTCTTAAAGAAACAGAGACCAATTTCTTAAAATAACTGAAAAACATTTTAGCTGAATAGACCAATCAAGAGGATCTCTGTAACAGTGAATGGTAAACTTTTAGATAACTGATTTGGTTTTATAGCATAAGTCCAACATAAAACCCAAACAGTATTTTGGGTGTAGCAAAGCAAACCCTTTTTTGAGCCAAACTAAATATTTTGTTCTTTAAATACTGGATGTTCTATTTGGGCTAACTCTGCATAAAACATTAGCTTAGACCAGCAGAAGACATTACATGACATAAATATGCTAACCAAACTGCAAAAGCAATGGTGTCTTAAAGATGTGCTGTTTAGAGTTTTGTAGCTAATTTCTAATATCCACATAATTTTTAAACATTGAACTGCTGGTATGGATTTAAGCTGATTCTGATTTTTTTTGAGAAGCTTAAAAAAAGGCATTTAAAATATTTGTTCTCTCTTTTCTGCTGTGAGGAGTCAAATAAGAGCAGTCACATCATCACTCTGTGTGGAGGCTGTAAAACGAGGCTTTACAATATGAAAGGATCAAATTAAAACGGATCATATTGTTACTATGACTGAAACCACAGTGTTTGTTTTTAACAGAACGTAAAACCTTTACCTTCACTTAGCTGCAACCTTCCTGTTCTCCTCTTTAAGTGTGGCTTTCTGTTCCAACCTGAAAAAAAAGATAGACAAGCATCAGAATAACATTAAAAAAAAAATACAGTTCTAACTGACTTGGCTTCTTATATTTCAGTATATAAGAAGCCACCGACTCCCACTGACAAAACACCTCACCGATACTTTGAGCAGCTACGTTTGAGTCTTCCTCACTCAGAACAACGTTGTTAAGATGTTCACTTTCAGTTTGCGACACGATCAATAAAACTGAAAATCACACAGTTCCAGTGTTTGGCCGAGTTATATCTCTAGTTTCAAGGTATCTTAGATGACTTTTGTTTTAATACAATTTGAAATAATTTTTCTATTTTTTAAAATCATTGTTCTATTTATTTTAAATCACTTTACTGATAACTCACTGTCAAACACATACAGCAGAATTTATTAAAGCATAAACTAGAGTATCATTTGGGCCAATCACAATTTTGTCCAAAGCGTACATTTTTGCTTGTTATAATGTTAGCATAGAACCCTACAGGGTCTAAAATGATTTATTGTATAAAGTTTTATTTTGAACTTGTGACACGGATTAGGAAGTGTTTACTGTAAGTGACCTGATGTTTATTCCATCAGTAAAGGCAATGGAAACTGTGTTCCCACAAACTGTAGGAAGGCCAGCGGCAGCTTACAGGTGCTTTGCGACTCTTAAGTCAAATTAATCTGTTGAAAGGCTTAGCGTGCGCTGGAACACGGGTTTGTGTACAACAGGTGTTTACTGTCATACTTATGGAGGTTCTTTAATTAAATTCTAAGACTAATATAAACATAGTTTTCCAAACTGCAATGTTTAATATCTTGTTGCTGAATGCAAAGTACCCAATGCATCTTCTCAAAGTGCTAATTATTTGAGAGTCCCTCACTGGCTTCCACTAGAGTCTAATGTTCAGTATTGGGCATTTTCAACAACATTACCACATGTAATACCACAACAAGTTTTATATAAAATAATAGTAAATAATTCAAATCTCTCGTGTCTTTTCATTCCCAGGCCTTCAGGACAATCCTTGGTTCTGTGACTGTAAAATCTCCAAGCTGATTGAGATTTCCAAAATGGCTGACACCCCAGTGATCTTGATGGATTTATTTTTGACCTGTGCCACGCCGGAAAATCTAGCCGGTGTCCTTTTTCAGCGTGCTGAACTTGAGAATTGTGTGAAACCATCAGTGATGACCTCTGCTACCAAGATAACTTCATCTTTAGGCAGCAATGTCCTCTTGCGATGTGATGCCTCAGGATCTCCGACTCCAGCTCTTTATTGGACCAAGTCAGACGGCTCTCCAGTCAACAACACAGGTAAAAGAAAATGTCTTTTTTGAGAAAATATAAATGACATTTTTGATTGATAAAAGGTGAGTGAAAGTCTTCAGTAACTCCAAACTTTGAATGACTGCTTTCTTTTTGCTCCACCATTCAGTTCAGGAGTCACCCGGGGAAGGCATTAACTGGTCCATCATGAGCTTGCATGGAATCGAACATAAAGATGCTGGGAACTACAGTTGCAAAGCAAAGAATGTTGCTGGTGCTGCGATAGCCACCATTTCTTTAACGTTGGCTGGTACCATGAGCACTACTGCTCCCCCAGTACGACCCAGCGTCGGAACTGGACCAACCAGCCAAGGCACAGCAATCACTCCTCCGACTGACATTTCTAAATCACCGCTCACTGCACCAACAGCTCTTCCTGGATTACTAACAACACCTTCTGCCCAAAAGCCGCCAAAACCAATCTCTGGCAACAGTTCTCAGAAAGGTTCGCTCAAAGAGACCAAAAACCAGCAAGGAGGGAGTGGCAAAAAATTAGCAGCGGATGAGAAAAGCAAGAAAACCGACAGCTCAAGAGGTCTCAAAGACCTGGAGATTGTAGAGCAGACGGCTGACAGTGCAGTGCTGCTCTGGACTGCAGGTGGATTGCTAAATGATGCACCACTTACTGTTGTGTATTCACCGTATGGGGAGGATGACAGTAAGAGGACGATGGAGACCAAAGCTGGAAGTGGAAAAGTGCTTCTTGACGGACTGTCTCCTGGGATGAGGTACTCAGTTTGCCTTGTAGCAAAAGGTAGCACCACGGGAAAAGATCCTTGCATTGACTTCTACACAGAGGATGGCGGGCAGAACATACTTTTCTTTATCGTAAGCAGTATCGCCTGCATTTTGGTTTTGCCTCTAATTGCTTTCCTCATCTACAAAATTCTTGCCCTTTACTGCAAAGGGAGCAACACGTCTTTGGATACAAATGAGTTGGAAAAAGAAAGCTATGTCAAATTTGAGACAATCTCAATGAAACAAAGAACTCTGAACTCGCACCCAACTGAACTCTGGGCAAGAAGACCGACGAATGAATCTGAGCGTCTGTTGTTGTGCTCCCGGTCAAGCATCGACTCTCAGATGACCTACAAGAGTGACGGCTCTCGCTCTGAGTATCTCTGTTGATGTCAGCATACATTGCCAATAATTTAACTCCATACTCATACATCTGCCTTTCAATATTCTGAAGAAAATTACTAAGAAATTCTACATTTCTTTTTTAATAATTGTGTATGAAGAATGATTGTGATGTGCTGAGAATTGTTCCTCTTTAACCATTTAGAAAAGTGTGAAATGGATCACAACAACCCCCTTTATCCTCTTTCTGAGCCTTATACTTCATACAGAAATTATGCAGGCATCTGGGATTATACATTTATCAGGGAATAGTGATATTGTCTTCAATGCCAAAACTATAAGGTTGGAATATAGTGGTGATCTCAGAGAAGACCCATAATATTCTCCAATACATCATAGTTGCTGTAAGGATCCAGCTAATCGTTGCCTTACTAAACACAGAAGTACAGTACTGTTTGTGTGTTTGATAGAACACAATATGTGAATCACTTGATGAATGTTGCCACATTATATTTTCACTTGTTAATAAATGTTTGCTTTTAATGTAAGAACTATTATATGACTTACTTGCATGGTATCCCCATAGAAAAGTATTCTAAAATAATTTTGTAAACTCTGAGGAGCATTTAGAAAAAACACAACTAAAACCCTTCAGTTACTGTTTAAAAACAATATATTGACTTGAGCTTTTTGGTTTTATGATACGCTGATGATGCTATGAACTTACTTCATAGTTTAATCAACGAGTAGCCAATGTCGCAAGTTTGTTTTAATGCTTTTTTAAGCTGGAAGGTTTGGGAACCCCTGTTCATTTAGTCCATAATATTAAATACAACACAACTGAATGAATGAGTTACTAAATTTTCAACAACCAGGTCAAGATTTTTGAAGAAAATAACCAAGTTATAAAAATCTGTAAAAGTCTGAAGTAAAACTGGAACGACTTCAGATAAAATGATAGTTCCAGCAAGAACACCGTTTATTCCTCAATTGGTTCTGTTTGTAAAAGGATCCTTCCTTTTATTTATTTTGGTTAAAATCTCACTTTTCTACCTTCTGAAGTGTTTATTTACGGGGTGAAAAGCTTATCGCTCATCAACATATATCCTCTACCTGCTGATTCAAACTCATGCATAACTGACTAAACCGGCGAGTCATTTTGGTGTCTGATTACCAGCATTAACATTTTTATTATCCGTCTGGGGTGAAACGGTGAACAAAGGTCAGTGACCTGCAGACTGGAGACAAGACAACTTTCTCAGCAGCGTAAATCTTCTGCTCCTCTACAAGGTTACCAGTGGTGATGCTGGTTCTAACAATATCCCAGTCATGGAGAGCATGAATAGAGGCCGTGGTCCCCGGCCGGTGACAAACAATTTAAGGATAATCTGTTCAACTGGGACAGCGTTCTCTAGAAATGAGTCATTCTGTCAATTCCTGCTGGGAGCCAGATGAACCTCGACAGGAGACAAGCTCACTTTTCATTCACACACCAACCCCAAACAAAGTGCTCACTGTGTTTTTAGCTTGTGTAAAATGTTAAATGCACATTTACTGTATGTTGGTTTCACACACTGAAAAACAAAACATTCATTTTGCTCTGGAGTTAAGTAATACAATTCTTAGGGTTCCCACAACCGTGTAAATAAGGCCCATGTCCCCTATTTTTCCTCAAAAACATCCATCTCTGTTTAACAAGGATCAGGTCTGTGGGTGGGGAAGGAGAGCAATAAGTTGCTGGGACCTTTTTCAGATCAGTTTAGAGCAAATCTTGCTACAATGCTGGACTAGATGTGCAAAATCTGCCACTGGAGTGTCAGGAATTTCAAGCTTTGCTTCCAAAAGAGACACAGTCAGATGCCTGAAAGTGGGGAGAGAGCTGGACCCCCCACACGTTTTTTTTTTTTTTTTTTTTTTTTCTGCCTAAGTGTAAAGCTGCAGTCAGAGTGTTGCTGTTCTTCCTGAGAAGCCTGCAGTCTTCTCAGAGGGGTCCTGCATCCCCCCAGCAGGACATCTGCTGGTAGGTAACGCTCTGTCCTGGTTTCAGCCTCGGACAAGGATGCCAAGAACACAGAAGAAAACTTTGCTCAGGTTTTGGGAATTCTTGTGTGCCAGTGATGACAGTGGAAATGCCTGAATCAAAGTGAGCAGGTGCAGCAGGAACAGAACACAGGATTATGCTGGCTGCAATGATTAAAACAGCACTGGTCTTCTTTTTGGTGCTAAGCACTGGAAAGCTGGCGCTCGGCGCAGCGTGTTGGGATGAACGCCTTTCAGGAGCGGGAAGAAACAGCAGCTGCACACGTGAGTTTATGACATAAACCTCTAAAGGAAGTGCTGGATGCATTTTACCTGAAACAGCTCCAGACAAGCTCAAATTATTCTCCTTTCTTTCATCATTCTTCAAAAACCAATTTAATAACTGCACAAGAAATGTGGATTTTACTTTAGAATAATGAAGTACCTGCCTACCTAGTGAACAGAACGCATGTATTTGACAAAACAATAATTATTCTAGATCTAGCTGAGATATGAAACATTACAGGGATTACACAGAGTATTGTACAATTGTGAATAAAAAAAGTATTTTTTCCCCAGATTTCTCATGGCAGCATAAAATATTAGGAATCAGATGCTTCTACAAATAATTTGTTTACATAAAGAGTAATATAAAGATAACAGAAAGGGCTGTGGCCTTCTAAGACATGATGGAAGATTCACCAAATACTCAGACAGACAGCAGACTGTCCTGCAGCTGGATGTAGTTGTGATTTTGTCAAAAACAAATAGTTTCTATCCAGTTTTTTTCCTCTGAAGATACAAACTACAGGATTTCATCCATCTGATGATGCTACTACAGTACAAAAATGTAACTATTTAACTCATCTCATTAGTAAATAGTGGGAGTTAATTTTTATATATTTGTATATAATATTCATTGTAAAAACTTTACATAATATATTACGTAGAGACATAATATAGAGACTGAAAGTTACTAAAAGTATTATTTTATTAAAAATTCAAAATAAAAAATAATTTTCAACACCAACACTTCATTGACTGAGCAAGTATGAATGCAAGTTTCCTATTTTGGCTGATGAACGTGTGAAATGAATAATGAGAAGAAAAAAAAATCACCATGATATTTTTGTGAACTTAAATCCTCCTTGCTATGCTGTAAAACCGAACTATCTTCAGTAAAGTATCGCAGCATTTCTTAGCTTAGTCAAAAATCCTTTGGAGCGTCTTGTGAACTTCTGAACCAGTAATTCATCAAGATGAACCAGTGACCACTGGGACCAGACGTTCTGGTACGCTATTTGTCTGGTGAAACTCATTGCTGTCATCATTCCACTCAGTTAGCAGCAGTGTCTATGGATGCACATGACACCGTTACAAAAGAAGACTTTCTGACAGCGGTTATTTAAATAAAGACTGCATTTTGTCTGGTCATGTTTTGTTTTTTTATAATTAGATCTGCAGAGTTTTGGAATGGAGCTCAGCTCTCTGTTATCTAAAGCAGACGTAAAGTGCGACTGCCCTGCAGTTCATTCATGGCTCAGAGAAAGAGCTGCTCGTTGCTAAGGGATGATGTTTTATCCAGAAGCAGCTGAAAAAACATTTGAATAATTTGACAAGTTAACGGCAGTGTGACAGCGGCTGGTAAACTGTTGATGAAGTATAGAAACTTCCTCTTTCTGGGTGAAAACATGAGGACAAGAAAGCAACGTTAGGCACTTAAGAACTATTTGTTTGCACAAAAAGCATTTTACTCTCATTAGATACTAAAAAAACAGATATTTTCATGTAGTAATGCTTCAACTGGATTATTGTTGTACATCCTAAGACCCTTGGAAAAAATCTTTTAAAAGCACCTGCAAAGATTTGTCTCTTTGGTTTCTTTAAGCCTCTCAGCCTTTCCTCCTGTTTGGTCACGGTAAATCAATCCATCGGATGAGCCTGGATGGAAAGAACCACAGACGGCTTGCTGCTGGAACAGGAAGCTCCATCCTGCTTGACTTTCATTTCAGAGAAGAGAGGCTTTACTGGGCCGACAGGCGCACCGGCATCATCTACAGAGCATCGGTGCAAGGAGCACACAGACAGGTGGTTATGCAAAAAACTCCAGAGTTCCTACTAATACTTAGAAATCTGGAGCGGATCCTTTGCTTTGTGTATTTAAGATGAAGTCTGCAAGGCCTGAGGTTTGGCAATTTAGAGGTTTAGTACAAGTTTTATTTCTCTACATGTTCTACATCCAGACTCAGAAATGAACAGCCAACCCATCAAAGTCTGGATAATTATCCAGACTTTCAGTTATCACTGCGATTATATCTTAATATTTGACCACTTTTCTCGCCAAACTTGCAGCAGTATTGCAGTCAGATTATTCCAGAAGCTTAATGTAAGCCTGCTTTATCCGTTCCAAAACCAGTTCTAATGTGTCCAGTTGGTAAACTGTGACCAAGTTTGAAAAATCTGGAGGTCATCCTCTTTCTTTATTGGTCTGTTCACTTTGTGTAATGTACCAGTGTCATGCCAGTTCCCCAAATCATGTACTGTCATGGGTTTTTCGATTAAAGGTGTTTAAATTAATGTTTATTTTGCAGAAACTGTATTCATCTGACAAACACGTCTCCGGGCTCACAGTGGACTGGCTTGGGAACGGCGTATTCTGGACAAGCAGCAGAAAGGGTCAAATCAAGAAAATGGATTTAAACGGAAAAAATGAGAAGACAATTTTAAGACATTTGTCTCAACCAAGCTTTATAAATGTTGATCCCACTCACAGGTAAATGAACCAGTTACAAAGAAATCATGATGCAGTTTTTTGTTGGCACAGATTAACAGAAATAATTAGTTCATGTTTTGACTGGGGTCGGATTTCTCCAGTATGATTTGTGTGAAAAATAAAAAAAATAATCATAATCATGTGCATAAAGTTAGATGAAAAATATTTCAGAATATATGTGAACAAATTCCAAAATGTTTTCAGGTTTTTGTTTTGGCTGTCTGGTGGATCAGAAATCCAACGAGCTGATCTCTCAGGTCAAATGAAAATGACTGTTTTAAAGCTGGAGGAGCAACTCGAGGCTCTGTCGCTTGACCGACAAGACAAACGGTTGTTCTGGGTTCAGCTTGGTCTCCAAGGACAGCGAGCCGTTGCTTCCTGTGATTACAGTGGGAATTCACTGCGCATCATGGACCTGCCACTTCGGTAAACAAGCCTCCTGTCTGATCAGTTATTCATTAAGCCGTCTTGACGCTAATCTTCAATAATATCATGTTAACATATTTTCTCAGGTCTCAGTCACTTGGAATATCTGTTTTTCTGGAGAACATTTATTACACTGACGCTGCGGCCGGCGTTATAAGAAAAATAAACAAATACACTGGAGGACAGCCGGTGGATGTTAATGATGAACCGCTGGTCAAACCTCCGGTGGACATAAAGGTGGTCCATCCCCTCATCCAGCCAATGGCAGACACTTCCTCACTATTTTCAGGTTGCTTCATTTATGTAATCTTCTTTTTTAGTTTCTCCACATTTAAATAAGTAAATAAGCTTCAGCAACAAATGTCATCTTGTCAAACAGGCTGCAATGACCAAAGTGGAAGCTGTGTGAATGTGTGTTCCCGTTTAAAGGAGCAAGGGGTCTGCCAGTGCTCCGAAGGCTTTGCTCTCAGTAACCATGGCACTCACTGTGAAGGTAACTCAATGTTCAACAACAGACTCAACATGGCAGTTGATAGAAATCTTCAGTTTACATCTGATTAATCTATTCTGAAACTCAAATGCTCATAAAACCAAAAAACTTTAATGTTTTCAACCAATGTTGAAATGCGTTAAGATACCAGTTGGCTTTGTGGAAACGTTGGTATGCAAGTTTTCCATAAGATTTCATTCTTATTTTGTATGTGTTGTTGTGTATCATGTCTTTGTTGACCATGAGTCTGTTGAAATAAAGCAATCAATGCATAGAAAGAAATTGCAGATACTGTATGACTGAAATAATAACTTAAGAACTATTTGTTTGCACAAAAAACATTTTACGTCTTTCTGTGGCATAGATGTGAATGAATGTGCCCACTGGAACCACGGCTGCTCTCTTGGCTGTGAAAACATCCCAGGCTCATATTTCTGTACCTGCCCCAAAGGATACGCCCTCCTGCCAGACGGGAAGACATGCCGAGGTACCGAATAAACGCACACATTATTTTATATTCAGTTTCTTAGCGTAGAAAATATCTTAATGTTAGAAAACTTTTCAATGTTGCTGAATTAAAACAGATCTGGAGAGAAGAATGGACTGAAATTCCCCCATAGTAGAATAAAAGATTCATTGCCAGTCGTTGCAAATGCTTGGTGACAGTTCTTTGTTTTACACAGCGCTAACATGGTTTGGATAGATTTTGCCTTAATAAGTGATGTTATAATTTGAAATCATTTGATATTAAAAGTAGTTTGATGATCAGAAAGATGAAAGTGTGACAAAAAAGAATAAAAAGAATCTGCGAAAGGGGAAAGACTTTTTTTACGTTTTTTATCATCTGTGATGCGTCCATTCACAGATGATACACTAAACAAAAATTTAAATGCTGGCATAGCAACCAATGCTGACTGTGCTGCAGATGGAGCTGAGAATGAACCATGCAAAGTTTTACAAACCAGAGCAAAGCAGACAACACAAACAGGCAGTGTTACCCGTGTGATGGGCCAGTATTAGCAGATAAAACTGCCTGGTGCTATATCGGTCCGACTCTACTCCTAATCTCTTCTTCCCTAATCTCACTGCACAATAGGAGAGGTTCCCAGGCACAATGGGATTAGACGGCGAGGTGACATTTGCAGTAAGGAACATATCTTGTCAGCAGCTTTGTCTGTTGGAGGTATTTAGTGGACAACCTTTGCCAAGGTCCAGTGCAGAAGAAACATGTGATCAAGCAACATGTTAGACAATAGAGATGAGAGCAGAGATTACAAGGAGGGAGCATAACAACGCAGCTTCATCATGTTGGTTTTATGCGAGACTCAAACTTTCAAAAAAATACAGCAGTTTACCACATCCTAAATCTAACCCCCCAAAAATATCAAGAGCATTCATGTGTGTGTGCCACAGAAACACTTTTCAGCAGAAGGAATTTAACTTTCCACATCAGAATAACAGCCTGCCTCGACATCTCTCAGCCACTTTCACTTGTTCTCTTGTGAGCGAACGTTACATCACTCTGTGTGTGTGAGCTTCTCACACTTTCTACTATTTTAATGGGATTAGACCTGATTTCATAAAGGGATTTCACCAGAGTGGGGCCTAAGTAGCTTGACGTCCATCCAGCTCGCCTACCACCAGCGAGGGCCTAAAATATGCTGGAAAGTCTTAAACATGCAACATTTTAAACCTCTGCATATTTATTCCAAACCTGTTCTGATGCTAATCTAAGCTGTTTGTTATTAAATTGCTTTTACAGAAATAACACCATGTGGCGGCCTCATAAAGTGTGGACATGGTTGCATAGCAACAGAACATGGGGCCATGTGTGTTTGTCCTGAGGGATCTGTTCTGCAGGAGGATGGACACACTTGCACCGGTAATGATAATATGACACCAATCAGGTCCAGTTTAGAAACTTTAGGTCCAGTAATCTATGACGAGCATTTGTTGAAGAACTTACCCAGCAGGTGACATTTTGGGTCGGGGGTTCCCAAACAGCTCTGGCTTCTGGCTGAGGACCTCCTTTGCAAACCTACAAGCAATGCAACAAAATAAGTTATAAAAACTTTTAGAAGCTTTTTTGTTTATTTTACTTTATTTACTATCCCATAATTGTTATATTCATTTAGCATAAATGCTACCTCATCCCTCCTGATGTTAGTTTCCCATGAGTTTTTAGATATTTTTGCTGTTTCTTTGGTCGTTTTCATGTCAGAAACTTTGTCCATTTCGCGTTTGCTTCATTAGCCTGAGGAGGAAAACGGCTTGATAAATTTGACTGTGAGCCTATCAGAAAAAATTAACTTTTATTTTAAAATAATGATTGAAATACAGATTAGATTTTAAAAAATATATAATTAAAAATGATAAAACAATGTAAAAGCTTAAATTTTTTATCTGCTTTTTTCCCTTCTTCATATTCCCCAATTACTGAGGCCTCTCTAGCGCCCCCTGACGGCCATCACTTTGGAAAACATTGTTGGGTCATGGATTAGTTTCATAAAAGGCTCACAGTTTTAAAGAGTAATTAGCCATAAATTAGTGAACGTCATTTAAAAACACAACTTAAGATTTCAGCTTAATAAAAAAAGTCAATATTTATATTAAGCTTGGTTTCCATCAGGGCCGATTCTAAATGCTTCAGTAGTAAGCGGACATGGAAGACATTTTGCCTCTCAACCAGAACACTTCTTCAATTCTTAACGTGGTTGGAAGTAACAGACACAAGCAGATGGTCCAACACAGAAGAGCAAAAGAATCAGAAGTTCAGTTACAGCTTAAAAACAAGAGACTTGTTTAAGACAACAATGTGAATATTTGGGACAGAGAAGACAGAGGGCTTAGAGTGATGAAAGGAGACATTAATGGTAAACATATATAATCAAGACCAGAAGAAGCAGCTTCAGATTTCATCTTTCCAACACCTACTCTGCAGCTCTAACTCGTCTTCCCAGGCGGCTTTACAACATTTCAAATCTTGTTACCAAAACAACTCAGAAGGCATCTTCAGGCAAACATTCAGATCATCAGACAACGACAAACACCGAGCCGAATAACTGGTAGGACTAGTGAGTCAGTGTCCTAAGTGACACGTGGTCATAATAATGTGATTGTTCTGATAACATATAATACCTTTACTTCTAACCATTTTCAGAACAGAAGAAGGTTTTTGGATCGGAGGTGAAACGTTTGGAAGACAAGAGGTCCAGTTGTCTTCTATATTAGCGCTTGGGATTATTTCAGTGTCCTCTTTATTTCTGCCTTGTTTTACCTCTTATTACACTTTTTCCCGTTTCTTTTAACAAGCTGATTGCTTGGATAATCAGCTTGTATTATAAAACAATAACTTTTCTACGTAATCCACAGGAGCCTTTTGATCATTTTGCTCTTTTTAACGATTTGACTTTTTACTGAAACCAACAAGCCTCATCATGGCAATACTACAGCTGAGCTTCAAATCTTAAAACAAGAAATGTTCACAAACCAAAAAGCTGGCCAATCTCATTTAGACAGGACAGAAACGAACTTCTGTTCTACTTGTCTTCCTGCTGTGAGCAATTATTAATTATTCATGCTACAAGCAGAAGTTAAGTCAGCCACTGAGTGCAGTTGCTGCAAAACACGGTTTAAAACAAAGTGAACATTATAAAACCAGAAGTCTCTCTGTGATTTCTGAAAGGCTGCAAACATCTTTAAATCAGCACTTTTCCTGACTGATAAAGACTGAAGGCTCAAAAAGATTAAACCAAATTTACTGCACCTCATTAAGACTTCCAGTTATCTGCTTTATATCATGCTCACTTCACTCCCTGAAGGGAATCTTGTAGAAAATGATTTCCTCATAAATCTTTTTAACAGCTGTGACTATTTTTGCACATCAAGGTTAGTAAAAATACAACATTCACTCCAAAGAGTGTAGTTCTTAGTAGAAGCTGGTCGTGTTTAATATCAGATGCAATTAGCATTCACTGGAGAAAAAAAAGAAAAGTTTGCAACATGAGGGTTAAAGTTGCAAATAGTTACATTCGACAAGCTTTGAGCATGTAAATTCAGTTATTTGTATTTTTTATTGCCATTTATTTTGATAAATTGTGGCCTGTAAGTACAACACAAGGCTGAATTCACTTAAAACAAAAAAAATGTTGCAAACCAAAGATCAGTCTTTCAATTTTTTAATAAACCTGGGAAAACTGGGACAAATTATAGAAAACACAACGTCCAACAAGTTTTCTGTTGCTGTCTGTCAGTGGTGAAAACTGGTGCAATTATAACGAGAATACATGAAATTATTGCAAAGACATTGTCAGAAGCAGAGTGTAAATCTGGATCTGTGTTATTAATGCTGATCTCCAGGTTGCTCTTCAGCAGACAGAGGTGGCTGCAGTCAGCTCTGCTCCTCCATCACCCCGAGTCGCTGGCAGTGTGGATGTCTTCCTGGGTACAGGCTCCACCAAGACGGCAAACGCTGCATTGCAACTGGTGAGTCGAGTCATTGCAGCAGAGTCAGAGCAGCCCACACAGAAGCTCTCTTCTTATGCGTGCATATCACTGCCCACATCTCTTTCTGCCATGCATCTAATTATAAAGTGCTATATTCTTTTCTTCAGGACCTCCTGCCTTTCTAATTGTGGCCAATCTGATGGATGTGAGAAGAATGAGCCCAGATGGGAAGGAGGAACAAACTCTGGTGAAGGAACCCAGAGGAACAATCTTAGCTCTGGACTTTGACCCCGTCTACCAACGTGTAAAACTTCATCTTTCATCCGTTTTCCTGCACATTTTGTTTTTATTCACAGCTTAGCAAACATCAGGTTCTACTGCACTCTTACCAGATGTTTTGGCATGCAGTGCCATCTAGTGGTCATTTGTGATTTGCTTTGTTTATTTTCTACATCTCAATGACGTTTCTTTTTTATCAAAAATCGGGATGAATTTCCAGGTCTACTTTGCCAGCACCAGCCAGAGGACAATAGAGCGGTTCGATCTGAACACTGGCTCAAGAGACATTCTTGTCTCTGATGGTTTGGACTCTCCAGAAGGACTGGCAATCGACTGGGTTCACCACAGGATGTACTGGACCGATAGAAGGTGAGCAGTGTTTCATAAAACTAAGAATTTTACTGAGAAAAAGAAATTAATTCTGGCAAAAAGCTGGCTGTTGCTATACAGTTTAACGCCGAGCCATTTTAGGAGTTGTGAGAATTTAAGTATGTATTGCATTTGCTCTGCAGCAAGTCAGCTGTTGACTGCAGTACACTAGATGGACTGAAGAGGAAAACTGTTGTGAAAGAAGGGCTGGAAGAACCAAGAGGAATTGCGGTTCATCCCCAAGCAAAGTGACTTAAACTGATTTTGTTTTTCCCAGCAATAGAAACTAAAAAACTAAATATGAACGTATAGACTTTGATTTCGACCTTTGATACAAATCTAAAAAGAAACAACTCCCAAAGCCCATTGCTATGTGAAAACTTTTCTAATATCATGAAACCTGATATCTATATTTTCCATGTTGGATCACCTACTTCTGGAGGAGGTTATTCTGGACAGACACCGGCGCTCAGCCTGTGGTAGAAAGCGCCACTCTGGAGGGAAGCAGCCGTGTGATCATTGCCAGCACCGGCCTCATGTCTCCCACTGGGCTGACCATCGACTTCACTGACCATCGACTCTTCTGGTGCGACCAGACGAGGGGCTTGATAGAAACAGCTGCTTTGGATGGTTCTGATCGACGGGTCCTTATAGAGAACCAAGTAGGTGAGGTTTTTTGAAGCGTGTATGCAACAAAATTAGACATCTGCAATGAACTGAATCAAAACAGAAATGCGTGTTACAGATAAGGTTGTGGTATGGAAAAATGCAACAAAACGTATCAGGAAAAATCTGCAGTCTTCTACCACTGATGCTGAGCAAAAACAAAGAAATGATATCTTGTCATGTAAGGCAGAGTCTAAATGTATAAAGCATATCAACAAAGAAACAAAAGGTGAATATACTGAAAAAATCTAAAAGAGTAGATGTAAAGATAAACGCATACATATCTACTCGAAGAGCATAAATATCCATTCATCTTCCCTGTTCATGTAGGAAGCTGGTGAGTGATAAAGCTTTGAAGATAAAACATGAGAAAAGATAGAAGCTGACCTATTTTATGCTCTGCAAAAAACAAATCTTAAAAAAATAATCTGCTTTTATCAGGTAACAGCGCAAAGTGTCTGGTACCTGTGCAGGTCGGTCTGGGCAGATAATATCCAGACAGATGAATCTAGTAGAGGAATCACTTCATGTGTAAACAGTCACACTGCAGTAGGACATTTAAGCAGAAGGATGCAATGGTTTCTATGGACTTCCGGAACGCGCCGGTCGCTCAATTCGAGGTAAATCAGTATCCAGCAGCCGTTCCTTAATGGTGCAAAGTGCTGTTGTGTTTTTCTGTGACTAAAACAGAAAAACATAACAGCCTGAAGTGATCCAAGTCAGATGTTTTTGGCGTGCTCGTTCACACCTCCAAATATGTGCGCCTTGTATGTGATCTCCAGTGAGAACTGCAAACAACCTGAAAGTGTCCCGCATGCGCGTATCAGGACGCAGAATAGTGACGTTTGTCGAGTAACAATGACGTTCCAGTCGGATGAGCACAACCTGGCCATACAGACTCATGTCACGTTTGAAAAGATCAGTTATGTTTCGGATTTAGGATCACATATCCAAATGGTCGCATTTGAAAAAAATCCAACCTGTGTTGTTCAAACTGTCATGAAAAGACCAGAGACAGAGAGGTCACATTAATGGGGCCACTGCAGGCTGTAGCCTGTAGCCTGTAGCCTGCCACGGTGCGCTAATGAACCTGATGAGCAACAGGTGTGGCAGCTGAAGGCGCTGAGAGCAGAGGGTGGACATTGGGCCACTGGCTCCACCTAGAGGAGAGCATCAGAATTATTTTGTCAAAAGAGTTTTTTTTTTTTTAATACTTTTTCTGAGTGTTACATGATAAAAATTTTACTTTATAATATGGTTTATGTAATTGTCAAAATTTAGGTCAAAGTTGATTATTGTTCCTGAGTTCCTTGCCTCGCTTTTGTTTTTGCAGAATAGCAAAATGACTGGTGTCAATTTTGTGTCTGTGAGGGTTTGCACTGAAGCTGAGTCTTTTGTATTTAATTATTTAGTTGCAAGAAATTTTTTGACAAACCACTTTTGTTCAATCTTCATCTGCTTCTCCTTGCATGTGCAAGCACATCTGGGCGTAGAGGGCCCTTCATGTACAACCTTGAGTTTGATAGAATTAAAACTATTCAGCTATACATTTGTCTTTCCATTCATTAAATGGTAAAATCTGTAAAAAAAAAAAAATGCTTATTTACCATCTTCATGCCTTGTGCAGATAATCTGGAACTCTTTAGTTATATGCTTTTGTCTTCTGTTTGGATTGTCCTAGGTCGTCCCTTTGACCTCGCAGTTTTTGAGGACAGGCTGTGGGTATCTGAGTGGGAGCACCAACAGATAAGGAGCGTCCACAAGAGGACAGGGCAGAAACTGCAGCGTATCCATGGCAGCTTTGTCCAGCCAGCATCAGTGGTGGTGGTGCATCCCCTCGCTAAGCCAGGTAGACAAAATAAACAATGATAAATACAGCCTAAAAGGCTAGCTCATGTCAGTTAATTTGTCATTAGGCCACTAGAGCACCTGAAATGTAAATTTTGGGTATTGAAATCAGATTCTGTCTTAGTGAACCATGAAAACAAAGTTAATGTGTTTAAAACTTCTCCTAAGGAGCAAATGCTTGTCTTCACCTGAATGGAGGTTGTGCTCAGAAGTGTGAAAGCAACCAGGGACTTTCACATTGCTCCTGTTTGCCTCACTTCACCCTGTCAGCTGATGGAAAAAGCTGCTTGTCTGTCAGTTCTTCAAATGTTACTGCAGGTAAAGTAGTTGAATTTATACTCAGATACATTTGTGACCATCTAGTTTAAACTAAATGTTTGTTTCTCATTTTTATACAGAATCTGGTGATGAAACTTCCGACTTAACATCTCTGAAAAACAAAACATTACATGAGGAGAGCATCATCCCACTGGCAGGTGATAATAGGAAGGCTGGTTTCATCTCAGATGGAGGTACTGAACCAGCTCTGTTCACAGAAAAGATGATTGCAGGTAATGGTGCTCCTTTAGCACCATTTCTCTTATTCTTATACTCCAGCAACCTTTTCATTTTGTCACTCTGTGTTCTCTGTCAGACCAGAATGGATGTTACACGCTCCACTGTGCTGTGAATGCCAGGTGTGTGCTGGATGCTGAGACCCCTCTCTGTTTGTGTCAGGAAGGCTTTACAGGTGACGGACAGACATGTCTGGGTAAGGTTTCCCTTTGTGCTGAAATTACAATTCTAAATAGAAATCTGGCAAAACTAGCAATTGTTTATGCGTTTACATTTGGTCTGAATCAGCTCGACCTGAAACTGTTTGATAGAACTGGCAACGAGTGATCAAGCTGTTATCATTTAAATAGATGAGACATATTGTGTTCTCCACTTCGGAAACAGATTGCTTTGACAGCTTTGGCAACAAACAAACAAAAAACATAACAGGGGAATAATAAAGAAAAGTAATGGAGGGTTAGAATATAGATTCAAATGAGTTGCGTTCTAGTAATTATTAATCAAAAGCAACAATAAACAAGTGGGATTCCAGCCTTGATTTAAAGGAACTCAGTGTTACAACAGTTTTGCAGTTTTCTGGAAGTTTGTTTCATGAAAGGGTTAACGTCTATTCTCTGAGCTACAGGGAGCCAGTGTAGGGACTTTGGAACTGGTGGGATGTTCTCTATCTTCCTGGTTTTAGTCAGTGCAGCAGCAGCATTCTGGGTCAGCAGCAGCTGAAGGACTGACTTTTTTAGGCAGATAAACGCATGAATGAATTTTTCTAGATCTTGCTGAGATATTAGTCCTCTAATCCTGGAAATGTTCTTCTGGTGACAGAAGGCCGACTTTGTAACTGTCTTAATGTGGCTCTGAAGGTTCAGGTCAAAGTCCATCCTGCACCCAGATTTCAGGTCTGGTCACTAGCTTCTAGCTGTAATAACTGAAGCTTTCTGCTGACTCGTTCCTCTTCAGGTCCAAAGATAACAGCTTTAGTTTTGTTTCTGTTCAGTTTGAGAAAGTTATGGCACCTCTACACACGGAGCTAACTAAAATGAGTAAAATAACTTCCTTTAGCACTGGAGAGCACTTCTCCGAAGGCAACATCTCAAACCCCGATGGATGTGACCATCCGGCACCACAACAGCAACTCAGCAGAGAAGTGCCCCCCCAGCCATGATGCCTACTGTCTGCACCACGGAGTCTGTGTCTACTTTCCTGAGATAAAGTCCTATGCCTGCAAGTAAGTACATCTCCTCATGTCGAATCTCTCCATTTAGTCCACAGGCTTAAACTCTGAGTTTACTGAAAACTCCATGTTGTGCGCCATAGAACTTGCTGCATGTTAAGCTGTTAGGCAGAGAATATTCGGCTGTGGATGGTAATGGTGACATGAGCTGCTGTTTCAGACAAGAAGCACCAGGTGTCACTGTTGTTCCACTATCAAGAACTTTAACACCTGTTGTTAAAGTTAGACAAGAGTTGTATCTGTCCTTATTAGTGAAGAGAATCCGACACATTTTAAACATAATTAATCATAATAAATAATAAATCTTAGAACCCATCCCTGGCATCACAAGAGGGCAGAAATACTGACTCATTCCTGCTTCACCAGCATCCTAAACACCGAGCACCTCAGTAAAAAAAATCAGTCATATGAATGTTCAGACAAAAAGTTTTTTAACAGCATGAAATCCACTATGACATGCTGGATATTTTTAGGCAGGCTTGGGAGATCCATATGGAGATTAAAAAGTGTAGCTTCAAATAAGAGAAGTGGCATTTTTTTTATGTGTATGTTGAAGTTAAGGAAAGTATGAGACGCCATTAGCCCGTCATAAGTGGAAAAAAATTAATGTTATTCATTCATTTAAAGATTTCATAGATTCAAACAAAAAAAATTAAAAAGGGAGCATATAACTCTAAATGCTGGTTAGACTGAAGAATGGTGCGGTCACTGTTGTTGTAGATTCATTTCTAAGTATCTGTTTTGTTACTAAACATATCTGTTAAGCTGACATGTTGCACATATCAAGGAGAAAAGGAACGATAACCAAAGAGGGAACGTTAGCATCAATTAAAGCAATTCAGCTTCACCAGCAGGAGTTTTCATAGAGGTTTGTAAAACCCAGCTTTTATTTTGATAGTCAACTTCCGTTCATTGACAAGAACATTTGCATATTACCTAAATATTTTTGCTTAAATATTTAATTTGTTAGGAGTTAAATATTTAGCTTGCCAACTAAACATTTAGTTGGAAATTTTCATATTTATGTAATTTATGACATTTATACCATGATTTTATTACCACAGTAAAACATGGAAGTCAGAGTCGAAGGGTAAGATGAGTAGAGCTAAAAACCTGGAAGAAAAACCTGTTAAGGTTGCAGAACGCTGGAGCTTCACTTTCCAGCAGGAAATGACGCTAAACACACACACACACACACGGACCTCAAAGCTGGACTTGCATTTGTGAGAACATAAAAATCTGGGTTAAATCAAAGATAATAAAATAAAATGCTTGTCACACTTTCCAGAATTTTAGCTGTAAAAAATGTGTCAAAACATTTAATATTTTCTTTTCCCTCTTCAAATTTACATCTATAGTTGTTTGAGCTGCGTCTGTCAGAAGGCTACTTTTGTTTTTTCTTCCCTTGCATATGAAAAACTTCCTGGTTTGCTCAAATATTGTTTGTGAAGCAGCTGAATGTCTCTTGTAAACATTTCTGAGTATTTCATCGAAAGATGAACTTTAGTTTAAACCTTTTCCTCCTGCTTGAATCTCAAGTTTTGAATTTTCTTGAATTAGAAAAAAATCCTTATTTGTCTGTCTTCATTGTGCAGCTGCATCCGAGGCTACATAGGGGAAAGGTGTCAGTTCAGTGACCTGGAATGGCTGAAGCTCCAGCAGGCTGAGAAGGAGAAGGAGAGGAATCTGGTCATTGGAGGTTGCATGGTGGCGCTCATTTCCGTCATTTCCATCACAGCCTGTATTACCTACTGTTTCCGGTGAGTTTCAAGTGGCAGCTGGCAGTAGTGAAGGCTAGACGTAGGGTGATGTTTAAAAGCTGAACAAGGCTGGTGGAAACAGACCTAGAATCTTGTAAGTGGGTTTTCAGGGTTTACCAACATGGCCGTTAAAAACAACCCGAGACATGTTCAGTTGTGTCAACAATGATCTGCCATTCTTTACAATGCGTCAAACACAATGTGGTGTGAACCATGTAGTGGCCTCTGTCAGACAGCAGGGGGCGTCGGGAAGCGAATCAAATGGTGAACATGCAATCCTGTTTGTCTCAGTAAAGCCCAACTCTTCTGCTTTGTTTCCACCTGAGATGTTTTTAAGTAGCTGATTTGTTTTATTGTCGTTTTTCTGCTGGCTCTCTCCCTTATTTTGCTTCACAAAGCACCCCGCTCCCCAACCCCACATCCTACAACATCCCAGTATTTACACTCCTGCTTCCCCAGTGGAAATGGCACGCTTTCAATTACATGGTTGGTTTAGCTTGTTCTACAGCAATTACACACAAAAATAGGTCATTCCTCGGCTACTAAATGGAGTCGGCGAGGTATGACCCCCGTGGAAACGCTACATGGTCGCCAATAGCGCTGCCTCAAATTGCCTTCTGCACTTGACTGAAAGCTTACTTGTGAAGTCTGTGAGCTTGCTGGATTTGTTTCACCTGCAGCCACAAACAGTGAAGAAAGGTCATGTTTTAGAAGCAAGAAAATCAAAGTGAGAGAAGTGATGATTATCAGCTGGCTAATTCCTAAAATCAAATGTTGTCATATATTATAGGTAATTGTAGCCTGTAGTATAAGCTTCTGGGAAAACATTTGGTGGTTTTAATTTATCTTTTATTCTGAAGGTCTAGGAGACTCGTCCTCAAACAGACCTCAGAGGATAACGTGAGTGAGATCAGCGTGACAGATGAGAGCATGTCTGAGACGACCACCGCCAGCGTTCCTCGTGTAAGAGCACTATCAATTGTTTTATTCTCACATTTTCACTCCCAAATTTAAATTTGTGCACATATATTTGAATAAACGTCCCTCATACTTGCAGAAAATATAAATTCTTGCAGCCTTCAAAAAGGCTCTGGAATAAGTCCAGCTAGACATTTGACCACTTTTATTTTCAGAACAGGTAGTTTATGGAAATTATTTGGTATCCTGGCATGTAGTCCATTTTTTCTTAAAGTTAGGCTCCTTTATCTAAACCAGTTTGGGTGTGTTTGAAATTATTGTGCTGTTGGAAGATTAACAAGTTATGAGAAACATGTCTGGAGGGGCCAAGGCAAGGTTTTCAAACCTCAGAGCCTGTACCAACTGTCAGGCATGGTGGTGATGGGATCATGCTGAGGGTCTGTATTACAAGTAGCTGTTCTGGCACAAAGTGGAAGAAACAACAACTGAGGAAGATTTCATCCAGATTCTCTAATTTCACCTCAAGTCAACAACCAGATGGTGAAACTTTGACTTACCTTTTGGTTTCGACAGGACAATACTCCCAAACACATCAGAACTGGTTCTGAATTGGATAAAACAAGCTAACATTCGGGATCTAGAAAGAATTCAATCTTGATTCAACTGAAAATTTGTAGACTGTGCATGAAGGTTTGGAAATCAGCTGATTAAAATTGTCTGCTTAGAATCTTAGAGCAAGATTCTAGAATCTTGTTGTTAGCTACAAAAGCTTTTTATGCAGGTTGCTAATACCTATAATGTATGTATATATCTGAGCCTGTATGTACTATTTTAACCTGGATTCAAACATTTTGCATTAAATCTAAACTTATATTTATGGAAACAGAATAGAAAACATGGATCATTAAAAATCCTTATAAATCATGAATATGTACACTTCTGCCCACATTAAAGTGGATGTCAGAGATTTCTATCCAGTTCTATTCATTAACGTATTACCACCTTAAGCAAGTATTGTAAAAATATCAAAGTAAAAGCTTAAACATGTCTACTATATACATCCACAGTTCTACATGGTAACAGAACATGGTGTGAACAAGGAGGCCATCCATCCAGATCCAAGGAGAACTGCCTGCTCACCATGTACTACAGAAACAGGTGCCAGACAAATCCTCCAACAAGTTTTCTTTCACACTTTTCAAACCACCTGTAATGATACAAATATGTTTTCAGGCATCAAACCTACATCTGAACAGCCGGCATCAATCTTCAAACATGACGAAGAACATGGGAATTTGAAGCTTCCAGATGCCACCATAGAGACCGCCCAGCCTGCCGCCCATCGCTTGAGTCCTTCACTATCAAACTCAAACACAGACAATTCTTCATCTGTCAAACCAGAAACACAATAATACCCCCAGACCACAGTCACCTCCTTCCTCGCTCAGAAGAACCCAAAGCTGGACCGCTTATAACATGTTTCTGTAAATGCAAAACTATATTTAATTAACTGCTACCTTGATAGAAACCAGAGCTCTTCGTTAGTAAAACTAAGTGTATCAATGTTGGTATTATTCCAATGCTTTGCACATTGGAGGAAAAACTAACCCTAAGGTTAAACTTAATGAGTCTAATGGTACACAAAAGTCAGACTTCCTGGTTTGGTTTGTATACAATGGAAAATCACAAAAAACTAAGAAATGACCATTGAAGAGAGGATTCAATAAGTTTTTGTTTAGCTCATTTACCAAAAGAAGCAGCTGAGACAGACACACAACATTTAGTTGCCATGGATACCGGTTTGCTGAAATACGTGTGTTACGTGGGACTAACGACGAGGAAATGAATGAGATTTTATGAAACATCTCTCAACTTCAATGCAGTTGCCTTCTGAATACTGCTTGTGTTTTGGAATCAAGGGTGTGTAATTCAGTGTCACGGTGAACCAAGACGGCATAGTTACTGTTGCCATGACGTCAAGGTCTTAGTTTAAAAAAAATCTACTGAGCATCTGGGCATTGCTTTTCAGTGCTTGGTGGTGCATCCAAATTACCAACCTAATTATCAGTTTCTAGGCCATGCTACCTACATAAAGAGGAGACTAAAGTGTCCAGACCACATCATTTATAAATTTGTTATGCATTACTGGGTCACTGATGTGATATTTGAGTCTCAGCTGAATCATTTTCCTAGAAAAGGCAGATACGTACTAGTTTGGGATATTACATGCAAAATTCTTAGTGTAAAATAATTATGGAAAACCTCATTGACAGTAATATACTTTATGCTTCAGAACTGCCTACATCTATAAATAACTCAATGATGTGGGAATAATGACAATATTGTTTTATTTTATTGGTCATTTCCCAATTTTTGCAGTCCGGTGTGCTTCATGTATAATTTCCATTCAAAAGTAGAAGTATGAAGGTAGACTCCATCAGAACCAGGAAGACGGGATTTTATCCTGATTAAATTTCAGTTCCATGTGGTTTGTTATCAGTTCACACAACAGGTATGATCTTTTTGTGAATGTCTGGCATATATTTACTTTATGTGATTATGTTAAACTTCAGTTTTTCTCAAGCACACAAGTCAGTAACTGTGACTCTTGCTAGCTTAATGTCCATTAGCATTTGCAAAAGAAAAAATAACATAGTTTGGTTTTGTCCAATATTTTTCTTATTTTATGATATTCAGTAAAAGTTAAAAAATTACAAAATAAAAATGATTAATAAAACAAATGGCTTCATTGTTGAGTAAAATTTTGAGAAGTTTCTCTTTTGAGCACTTTTATTCCGACCCTGGTGGTTAAAAAAATGGCTGAACTTCTTACAATTAAATCCTAAAAATACAAAATCTGTTTACTATTTGAATTCACTTAACATGGTTTTACCATTTAAACAAGTTAAAGTCAACCCAGCCAGCTGAGATAGTATGCTTGTAGGACTTTGCCATAATTAACAGTTCTGCCTGTATATAACTAAATATAACAACATTAAATCTATTAGGGAAGTTTAAGGTTTATTTTTATAGATGGCTCGATGGACGGTCAGCTCTACTGAGATCTATGTTTTGAAAACTTCAGATTTTTCAACAGTTTGGTAAGAAAAGCTTTTTGCTTCTTGTTTCCATCCAAACAGAATATTAAAACTTTTTTTTTAACAAAAAGACGTAAAAGAAATGTAAAATGATCAATTTTATGTACATTGTGCTCAGTGACTACTGAATGTTTTATTTTAGACATCAATAAACTCCATATTTCTATTTTATGACAAAAAAAATCATGCCTGATGAAGCTTCAACTCTACATTTTTTCTTTGTGTAACGGACACAATTTTAATCATCTTTTTTTAATAACTGGAAGATTATTTTGAGCATTTATGAACCATTTTTGGTTTGTTACACTCCATCACTCTCTTCTTAAAGCTCAGCTGTGCTTTTCTATCTCCCAGCAAATCTCCCGCTCTAGTGGTGCTGGTACCACTAGTGCCACCCTTCACCGCCACTC
Source organism: Girardinus metallicus (assembly GCA_903067095.1). Taxonomy (NCBI): domain Eukaryota; kingdom Metazoa; phylum Chordata; class Actinopteri; order Cyprinodontiformes; family Poeciliidae; genus Girardinus; species Girardinus metallicus. The sequence continues at coordinate 30,553 of CAEGAE010095547.1, forward strand.
CACCTTTCCATTTCTACCTCCATCTCTCTGACTCTTTCTCAAGGTTGACTGGGAATCATAGAAGGAACCACAGCCTCTTTGTTTCGGGGTGATGGCAGCAAACAAAGCACTTTAGCTCAAAAACCATCAGTGGCCACATTGATATTGATTTTTGTGGCAAGACACACTTATCTATATATTGGGCTCCATTAGTGCTAACAGATAGGTTAGAGCACCAATCCAAACAGAAGCAGATCAGCCGGCTCGTATATGAATCGAGCCTAGAGTCAATTTATCTTGTATTACTGTTCAATTGGGGCAACAGGGGGCAATAGAGTCACTGACACTATAAGTAAAGGGGCTCTCAAGGGGTCTCAGTTTTCCCCATTGTAAATGCACCACAGTGTAAATATAATTAAAAAGAAGGATTATTACATTCTTCAGTAAAAATATTAACTGTGAGTGAGACAGTTTTCAGTAGCTGTGAGAAGTTTACATCCAGACTTCATGGACATTCATTTTATATGAATTTGATGCTTTTAAAAACTAATTTTAACAGTTTGGTTGTTTTTTTTTTATAATAAAAGATTTTTTGAATTAGATTTTTTTTATTTGTTTGGCAGGGACACTGCACATTAAGTAACATCCCTGTAAATGTGCCAGAATTAGCCATTTGAATATTTTCTATCTGTTGTCTCTGGACAAATGGAGTGCCACTATAAACAAAGTTAAAATGACTAAACTATGCAAAATAAGAATCAATACAAAACAAAAGTATAATACAAATACTATAAAAAGTACATTCAGATACTAAAACTAATTTAATCTATCTAGCTAGCAAAACACAAATTGTCACTTAATAGGATTAGGGGAAGGTACCTATTAATGAAAATTTTGACCGATCTGATGTGTTATTAAACAGCTGTTTAATTGTTTTTAAATGGATTATGTAGTAAAAACTCTTTTTGAGCAAAAACTTGCTCCACAAGTTTAAATTTGTCCCATATTTACTTTAATCCACAGACTGAAAATGATACAACAGGAATATGATCCCAACCAAAGGAAACCTGGTTTGGGGATTTATAAAGACCAAGCTGACACCAAACTTCACTCTGTTGAAATTTGGTCTTTTTGGGAAACCAACCTGTTTAGTGGCTCTACTAATAACTAATCACATATCAAAGATTATGTTCCTGGCTACAAAAAGAGTGGGATTTCTCTGCAACTTGCCGAAGAACATCTAACCAAGTAGTGAAAACATAGCTATTCATTTTAGCCTGTATGTATTCAATTTTGACCCTGAGTGACAATAAATTCAAGCTTGTTTCTTGTATTTTCTATCCTGCAAAAACAATAACTTAAATGTTTCCGCTGCTTGACTTATGAAAATCACATTCTAGTGTAACTAACAAACAAAACAACAAGAAGGACCAGTTTTCTCCTCGTTCATTCTTCAATGTCCAAATATTTCTAGCAGATGGGTGTAATTTTGACTTGTCGTTCATGTTTCCAGCGTGACACGGAGGAAAGCCGATGAGGGCTAAAGAAGGAATTAGCTGCCCACTCAAAGGCTTTGCTCTGATCCTTCAGGTCACTGTTTGGTCCCTCCAGCTGCTGAGCAGGACAGAGTAACACTGATTTGTGGGGATTTGTGTAGATTTAAAATCCAGGAGGAGGGGGTGCATCTTTTAGACAAAGACACATGATTCACAGTCTATAGAAGGAAGAGAAAGCTCAAATTAGCAAAGCCCATGAGTAGTTCCATCTCCCAGAGGAGCAGGGATGAAATCTGCTCTCAGAGTGAGTAAATGTGGAAACTGAAAACAACTCCTACTAAACTGTGGAACAAGAGATGCATTAATGTAAAAGCCAAATATATTATTGGATGGCGTAAAGAGATCTTATTCAGAATAATTTTCAGCAGATATCCCTGAAGGTGTTTCACTAAAATATTAAATTTATGTGGGTAGGAATTTATTTGTGGTATTTTGGTGCTCAGCACAAAAAGCCTCAAAAATAATAAGTGTATGTTTGGTTATAAAAATGTATGGAAAGCTGAGCTGTTTGTTTTTATATTTGCCACTAGATGGCGACAGCATATAGAGACAAAAAAGTTTTTAATGAGAGAAAAACAACAATAACAGCATGCAAGCAACAGCGTCCATATAAACATTTCTTCTAACTAAGTTTTAATTAAATACACAATAGCATTATAGGACAAATACTGTACATTTAAACAGCCTTTACTACTGTAACAATCAAATGGGATCTGTCGGTCTGACGAAGCTGGATGTATCAGTTCAGTCTGTTCACAGTTGGATTTACTTAGCTCTCTATCCAGAAGATAGTAAGGGGCCTTTTGGCAGCATCATATGCAGTTTATCAGCATCATGCATCAGAGCAGGGCTGCTTGCATGATTCACCAACCTCTTTAAACCTTTTAGAATAATAAAACAGTAAAATATGAAAGTAAATCCAGATCACTAATCACTATTATCAGTCAGACTGACGGGCTAAATCTAGGCTGTTCATGTAATTGAAATCCATTGTTTATCAGTGATAATCCTGCATCTGGTGATAATCCGTTGTGCAGATATGACTGAGTGAGATGCAGATATATACCAACATGTCTCCCTCATTGTTACTTCTTAGAACAAACACAATGCATTAATAAAGATAGAGCAGCTACTGAGAAATGAAATAGGAAACAAATGCCAAAGCATTTATTTGACTGGATAATTTAAATATGCTATTTTAATGTGAAAGTACTGTTCTTTTCAATCTAATTGTGCAAATATCCCTAAAAGCCTGCTTCACCAATCTCTCCATACCAGGGTAGTTCAACTTCCCATCCAGATTCATTTGGACTTGGCCTAACTGTCACACTTACAGATGTGTTGTCCAATCCAGGTAGGACTCAATTGTATTCTATTGGATTAAATTTTAATTTCAATTTATTTCAAATTTACAACCACACTTCTTCAGCTGATGGTGACTCCTTGGCAGAGGCGTCATCCATTAGACCTTCCATGTCTAGCGGAACATGGAAGGTCCGCTGGACCGGTCCGCTGACCGGGATGGTCAGCAGGACTCTGTTTCTGGTTAGCAGTGTTGACAGATTGTTTGACAGGAAGCACATATAGTTAGATGCCAGAATTATTCATATCAGGCAGGTATGAGCATATTATTTCTGCATCAGATATGACAGCCTTCTTAAAAATGGTCAGTTTGCTGTTTCAAAATTGTCATACCTAAGAATTATGCAAGTGCCAAATTTGTTGCTTGTATCAGTTTGAAAAATTCCTCGAAAACATTATGTTCTCTGCTGCACTCTTCTAAGACTCACCTGAATCAATCAGGTGTGTGAAGCTCATCCAAAGTACCACTGCCAGAAACACCTGGAAAATGAATCATATAAGAAAAGCCTTTATATTCCTCTGCTTAATTTCTGTTTGGAAAAGGATGAATTTTAGAATGTTGTTATTGGCCAGTAAAGCATTGAATAATCTCTGTCCTGAAAAGGTTTATGGCGGCACGGTATCTCTGAGCTGCTTGACAGATATGGACCATGTAGACCCTGCAGGTCATGACAGACCTCCCTACTTAGTGTTTGCAGAAAGTGAGAACATGAGGAGGCAGCATTTTGTTTCTGTTCTTGACCTCTGGAAACAACACACTGAAAACCTGAGATGCACTTTGAAGTGTCTTGTGTTCTGTGAACTTGTCTGCCCTTGGCTTGCTTTGTCCAGCTCCAGTTTCAGCTTTGTGACACACTTTCCAAAATTATGGTTGTTTTTCTAAAAAGTTATTAAACATTTTGTTGACTTCCACAATGTTATTTTTTCAGATTTCTGTTGCTTAAAAAAATATCTATAAGATTATAATGCAGAGACAATCAGTCCAAGGAGATAATGAGTGGACATACTACTAGTCAGTTGTCAGACTGCGCTAACTGCTATATTGGCATTTAAACACCGTTTCATACTACTGTTTATTTCTAAGCATTTTCATGAAGGCAGATTTTCACAAGCCGGTATTATTTAAGTCATTACTCACCCATCCAGCAGCGTTCACACTCACATCCAACCAGACTTTGTGTCCCTCATTTTTCCTCTTGGGCTTCATCGTTGATTTCTCCGTTACTTTCCGCTAATAACCTCATAGACGTGACGTAGGACTAGTTAGAGAATTTTCTTACCTGCCGACTTTGCCTCAGTGTTGGTTTATAAGACAAAAAATGACGCAAAAAATGTCTCGGGTAACACACTGAGGTCCTTCAGCCCGCCATAATAACAGGTGGCTTGTCGGAGGACAGTTCTACTTCCGCAAGGGGGCGGGGCCGGCGTCATGTCAACTGGGATTGATGGCTGGTGTAAAACAGATGACCTTTGCAACTCATCATCTGGGCTTATAAAATAACAAGTAAAAACTGTATGAGCAAACGTAAAAATCAGCCCCTCTCTGACAGCAGCCATCTTTCCTTCACTGCACGGTCAAACAATGGCAGTGACCGCATGTTGGATTCACTCCTCCCATTCCACTAGAGGGCTCTAGAGCTGCTTTGCGTTGGTACGTGAGAAGAAGACCAGTAACGTGCTCAGGCTGCCTTTAGCTGAAACGAACCAGCTGAATCTCCCATAAAATCACATTTTACTGGCGTTCATGAGTGTTGAGTTGTATTAATGTTGTAAGCTGTGAGAGATAAGTTTTTGTTATCTGTTCTAAGCGTGTGCTTAGTGAAATTGCTAGAGCTAATTAGCCAAATGCTAGCTGTTGTTTGCCGCACTGTGATATTTGAATGCCGATGTTTATTATATTACGAAGTGATCTAAGAGCAAACTTTGCCTTATAACCAGCTAGTCAAGTCAAGCTCCGAAATCCATGTTTAAGTTTGTGTTTATTGAAAATTGCAATACTAAGTATTGACGTTTTGTTTTTACTTTATTTACAGTTTAACCTGCATGTCCGTGTAAAAGCACTCGGCAATAAAATCAATGACAAAAACAACAACAGCAGCTTATGTTCTTTGTTTCAGATACTCATGCGTTTGCCTTTAAATCTCCGGTTTCTAATATCCACACAAAAAAGCAAAAAATGAGAAATTGCCAATCTTCACTTTGGCTGGATGTTTTATGATCAATCATTTTTAGTGAGGTTACAGGTGGGTGAAAGGCCAAATCACATAGAAATCTATCTGGTTTATCAGATAGCCGCATTCTCGGCAGGCGTGCAATTCTCGGCATAACACCTGCTACGAAGGTTCTAAGGCAAGACAGGAAATTCCCCTGTTTTTTAATGTCTTAACAAGAGTAACTGGACAGACTGCATTTAAACTCATTCGTTTTACTTTCAGCACCAACAAACGGGTTATGTAGGTGTGACGCCATGATGGCAGACAAAAGAAAACACCACAAGCATGTCACATTTTTGCACACTTTGTTCATACATTGGGTTTTTCAGCAACAATTGTTTTCTGACAATGATATAGTGCAAATGCACAATAGCACAACAGACACCATTAAGGATACATACCTTTTTTTCTCAATACAGCAGATTTTTGACAATTTGCATGATTTTTTTTTTTGTTTGTTTGTTGTCTTGCTAAACATAAATATGTTTGTACTTCATCTAAAGTATCAGTGTCCAACAGGTTGGTATTCCTCACTGGTAGGAACCCTGTAATAAAGACAAGGGTCCGTAAATCAGTGCATCTGCAAAGTTGAGACCAGAGATGAAGCAGGACACGGTCAGCATCTCATCCACACCCAGTCTGGCTTCAGTCCGTGAGGCCAGCTTCAATCTGTCTTTCCGACTGGTTTGTATTTATTGGCAACTGTTGTGGAAGCAAATCAGCCACACTGTAAACTGGAGCAGGTGTTAAACATTTCTACTGTATCTTGATATGCACATTATATTAACAACGGGTTCGTCCCTCACCACATCGCTTCACATCAACTGCTAAAACTTCAGCTTCATTTGCTCACCGGCGTCTCGAACCTTTTCGTCCTCAGATTAAAGCGAAACAACAAACACAGACAAGAAACGGACAAAAACTCTGATGGCTCACATTAATGATGAGGCCATCGGTCTTTACGAGTACCATTTTTTTAAGTCGGTAATAAATAAAACAGATTCTAACGAATTTGATGATTTTACTATTGTAAAAGTTTAGAATGAGCTTGTTTTTTGTTATATTTAAGGATTTCAAAAGTGAATTCATAGGGGAAAATTTTAGAGTTCAGGTGAATGACTCATGATGGCTTCTGATCATGGTGGTGCTACTTACTCCGTATCCCTCAAGGGAGACATCACCTCCTTTTTAGGTCTTCAATAAGTTGTAACCCTGAAGCACAAACACCAATCATTTCATGACCCCCTCCCTCCCCCCAACCTCCCGCCCCAACCCATCAATAATCCCAGAATCCCCAGACTCCATGACACATTTCTCTCATCCCATTCCAATCCTCTCTCACGCCACTGGTCCCTGCGCTTCCCTTTTATTCTTTTATTAAATTATCTCCCTGCATCCCAACTTCTGGCATTCCTCTTTACTCGCTCTTCTTGACATCAGTCTTGGCCGATGAGTTGGACTTGCCGACGTAGGCTTCAAAAAAGAACTGGACAAAGAGCACAAAATAGCTGAGGTACATCAGAGAGGACCACACAATGTTCTGCATGTGGGATGGACACTCCTGGCCCTGCTGCATCCAGGAGTACACCAAGTAGTTGACCACACATCCCATCAGCATCTGGGTGATCTGGGTCAGCGTGATGAACATGGCGAACTTGCGCGAAACCTTGAAGCCAGCTGCCCGCAGCGCGTAGTAGGAATACATGACGGCGTGGACCAAGTAGTTCATGGTCATGAACCAACCGCCGCCCGCCACCATGTCCTTGTAGGAGTACCAGGAGTAGAGCAGCACGGTGATGTGGTGGTACCAGTGGAGGAAAATGAGCTTCTGCTTCCTCAGGACGATGAAGAGAGTGTCACCTGCAGGTAGAGACAGGGGATTATCAATCATTTTCAGAAATGCAGAACATTCAGGATGGGATACAACGTGCTCACAGGGCGAGAGGCGGGGCACGCCCTGGACAGGTCGCCAGTGCATCACAGAAATTTTGGCTTTCTTAGGTTTTTAAATCAAACGAGAACTGAAAAGTTTATTAAGTCACTCCGAATTGTATTCCAAATGAATGAATGAATGAATGAAGAACAACAACATGAAAAAGTAGCTTGACCCAAAGCAGTTTTCCTAAGAACCGGCCACTGTTTGCTCACTAGTGGTTTTTTGAATAAATTGTTACATTGGCAAATTAATTTAAACATTGTTAAAATAGAACAATAGAACACAAAATATTTTTCTTTTAATGAGCCATTATGTTCATTATTTCAGGTAGGAGAAACGGTTTGGGTTATGAGCTTTATTTTCATTTTCACCTGGGAAAAATATTGGCTTGTTCAGCAAAAATGTAAAAATAGCAAGCAAAACATTTCTGACAAGACAGTTGGAATACCAAATTAAATATATTTAAGAACCCTGGCCTTGCAGCTTCTGCAAGAGATGGACAAGTCTTATCAACATAGTTTTACCAGACTTTAGACATTTCTCATAATTTGGGTTTTGTTGTCTCCAACCAAGAATTGATGGAAGAATCTGAGACTAAAACTATGCAAAGCTTGGAACGTACGTATGAACGCTCCTGCTTTCCAGGTAAAAACTGAACAAAGTTTAATGATCAAAAAGTTTAACATCTATCTGATTTTTGTCATAATATGATTTATAACTTCAATAACAGAAATGAAGAAGTCCTTAATCTTTATGTTCGCCAAATGAAGTTATGCTGGCAGATTAATCTCAGGTGCACCACAATCAAAAACAGAAGAGATTAGCTACTGTAGTTGGTCCAACTCTGGAATTGGATCAAAAAAACTTCCTCATCCAGTCTCAGACGAATCCTGTCCTCTTTAACTTTAACATTCATGTAAAATTACATTACAATTCAGTTTGCTATTCAGAACCGCAGAATACTTAACTGCTGCAACCTTAACTGCTGCATGCCTCCCATCAGTCAGACAACATCAGACATCTCTCGACTCACCCAGTTCAGGAGCCTTGCTGAGGACGAAGGCGTAAGCCCAGAATTTGCTGACTGGCCCGTTGTAGAAACTCTGGTCGCAAACTGACTGTTTCAGCCCTTTGCTCATCAGGATGAACATCATGTAGCTCCCAGTGCGGATGGCACCGAAGATACTGGGGCAACAGAAACAATAAAAAGTGAGCAAATCAGGTAATTGAAGCCCTTCCTCCTCTATAAGGGTTTATACATAAGCATAATAATTGGTTTTAAGCTTTCATGATACTGTGAAGTCGATAGAAGTAGCTGCTCACTGTTCCTAGTTTACACATCAAGTGCTGTCACCGCCTGCACCTAGTTACATTTTGTCACATCAGAAAAACAAACTGATTATTAGAATTTTAAAAACACAAAGCTGAGAATAATTATGAAGTGTTCTAAATTCTTGTCACTTTTAAAAGGACCACATTTGTAAAGTGAATCGGTGTATTGTGTCTTTACTATTACATGGTGTTGACCTGTTGCTTAAAACCAGCTGGAATGTGATGTGACCAAACACTGTGAACACTTTAACCAGTCATCTTCTGCGCTTCATCCTCTCACCTGAACACAGCGAGCGTGAGCGACCACAGCACCAGAGGTTTCCGCAGCTCAAACTTTTCCCTTTGCTTCATGACATGACGCCCACCCAGGATGCAGGCAGCGTAGAGCGCAGAGAACAGGAACGACTTCTTCCTGTCAGCATAAACAACAGACATCGCTGAAGAAAGCTCTTATTGTCCCAAAGCACTGTTAACCAGAGGCTGGTGATTGAACTAAAGGAAAAGTAAAGGAGGCAAAGATGATAGAAATGTAGAGCCGAAATGAAGAGCAGCTATTCATCTTCGATCCTGACTATAACGCATTTCATAATTTTCATAGTTTGTTCATAAGCAGCAGTTTACACCAAAATAACCCTGATAATAAGGCACAAACTACATCTAGATTGGTTATCATCAAAGTCTGTGAGAAACATTTTGACCGAAAACAAAAGTTTGGCTCCGCATGGCCAAGATTTTCAAGCATATATAAGAGATCAACACTGATTGGCTGGCTGCTGTGATGAATTCTTTCGAGCATTTTGATTGGTTTAAGTGTTAAAGCCACTATCTAGTGTTTTTAACCCTGAGGTCAATGTCTGTCAATTTTATTTATAGAGCACTTTAAAAACAGGTTTAAAAACTGTTTAATAATAATTAAACAGAAATGATAATAAAAAAAAGTTAATGAAAAGAAAAACAAATATAATCCAAGAAAAAATATATGTATAATGTCAAAACAATAAGAGCAATAATAAATAAAAAGAAAAAAAAAAACTGGAAAGGTAGATTATTCCATAGCGTCGGAGCAGCAGCCGAGAAGGCCCGTCTCCTTTTCTCTTCAGTCGAGTTTGAGGAACATTCAGCAGCAGCTGATTATTTGATCTTAAAGTTCTGGACACAGAATGAAGTTTCACTCTGAAGACAAGGAGGGGCTAACCCATTTAAAGCTTTATAAGTTGTTAAAAGAGTCTTAAAATCTTTTCAATATGAAACAGGCAGCCAGTGTAAGGAGGCCAGTATTGGACTTAAAGGGTCATGGTTCTGGGTGCCTGTAAGAAGCCGAGCTGCTACATTCTGGATCACTTGAAGACGCTCCATCAGGGAGGTCAGTATAATTTCTTAAAGGATGGTATTATGTATTTTCCAGACATATAGTGCCATTTTATAACACAAATAGTAAATATGTCACAATCAGTTATGCAGTATGAATCAGAATTAAAATACATTTGACTTCCCATCATAGCCGTATCTAACATTTTGAAATTGGCCCCTGTCTCTTTAAGAACCTCCTACTTTTCCAACACTCCCCCTTCAGCACATCATGACAACAATGTGTCTCTCTAATGACGTTTTCCACTGTTCTTAGGAGGGCTGCACTGAGAAATAGTTTGTATTTTCAGCTCAATACACACCAGGTGTGTTCCACCAGGTGTTTGCTAATTGCTGCTGCCGCTAGTCTGCAGGAGCCGAGTGGGGAAGTGATGCTCTGTAGGGTAGAAGCTTTGAGACTGCAGCTCCAGAGATCAGCTGTGTGGGAACAGGCGGTGCATTGTGGGAGTTTTAAGACACCTTTGAATGGTTGTATAAGAAATTCAAAGACTATTCAAACATGCATAAAAGAATCAGAGCAATACTCAGGGTGTTTAAAATCATAACATGATGTAAAGCTAAAAAATTATGACAAATCCCTGACTTGTTCTGTGTTGAACAAAATACAGCTGAAGAGAGAGGAACTATGCTCCTGTTAACTAAGGTTGGAAGACGTAGAAAATGAAATTATAACAGAAAGACGAGTGAAGAAGTGAGAGGAGGAGTAGAACTGTAGATGTTTTAGCTCCTGCTGTTCTGGTTCCAGCTTCAGTTATTATGAATCCGATTATGATTTAAACTGAAAGATTTGATGAACTTTGAGATCAACAGTGGCTTCTGTGTCTCTCGTGATTATTGCTTTACTCTAAGGTACTACACTTTTAACTGTAATATAACATATTAGTAATAAAAGTGGTGTGATGTCACAATTGTGCCTTTATTGCATCTATAAAGAACTTAACTGTGTTTAAAGTACAGTATAAAAATGAGCAAATATCAGAGGTCACTACTATATCAATATTAAATAGATTTATGGCACGTGAGGACTTTGTCGCCTGACAGCCTGAGACACTCCCACACCTGCCTACTATTATTACAGTCTGAGTCCAGCCGTAGGTGTAACTGAATGCTGTCAGTCTGCAACAGATCAGATCTGCTCCACATGAAGTGCAAAGTCTTCTGTTGAAACACCATCTGGATACAGAAAAAAACGGAGCATTCTCCAGCACTCGGCAAATCCCACGGCACAGGTGGGCTGAGTGGACAGACTGGTTCCTGAGAGGAGTGAAGAACAAGCCGGCCAGATCAGCCCTGTCCTAAAATAACATTAGCTCAAAGCAGGGGAGCTAAAAGCGTTGGATCTGAAGGCTTCATGTCCCTGTGACAGACTGGTTTTATGTCCCTGATGTTGCAGTTGACTTTTTTGGATCATTTTCCTTAGTCCTTCAGAATATAGTGGAAATGTTTTCTTTATTGTGTTACTGAGGAATTATGCTTTAAAAAAAACTGCATTTTAAAATAAAAATAATGCAAGTAGTTCTAAAAGTAAATCTCAATCAAAAATTTTAGATGGTTCACATTTTTATTTCAATTAAATTGTATAACAAAGAAAAGCAAACAAAGTAAAAAAAATATGGAAAAGTTTAATGTGTTTTTTAATATGACAAATATTATGACAAATGTTACTTAATTTCATCAAGTATATCAGATGCATAAAGGATATTACAGTAATGGCTTCCACATGATCTCACTCTGAAAAATGTGAACCAATAATTTGACTTTATTTATTGAGTGACAATAAAATCCCTTTTTAAAGAAATAATTATTAACAAAATCACATTCTGACACTACAAAAAATGTCTTAATTTTTTAAGACATTTAATAATAATCCATGACTTCCTGTTTCCCTGAAGTATGAATATGACACAAAGGATCATTTCTCTACATGTGGAAGCTATATGAGAACAATAATTTTCCTCAGTAAAAAAAACATTAGATTATCTCTATTTACTTAAATCCGACTGCATGTTCAGTCAGAGGAATAATTTTAAAAATAATCAACTAGAACTGGAGGAATCAGGTTTACAGGAGGGAGGTAAAAAAAAAAAAAGCTCAGTGTTTGAGAACTACAGGAAGGAGTCACATCTTGGTCACCAGGTTTCCATAGCAACAACTTATTTTAAGGCATTTGTACTCAAAATGCCCTGTGAAATCGACTACAGACCAGACTCAACCCATTTTCAGCTCGAGTGTCTCTGGCTGGTAACCAGCCAGTTTGTATTGCTAAAATCCAATCGCTCTTTGATCAGTGAACACACCATCCACCACTCTTAAGTGTGGATGCTGTTGCCATGTCTACGGCTAACGCAGGCTGTGAGAAAGAGCAAGACTTCAGCAGATAACAGGAAGGTTGAGCTGCCTTGTTTGAGAATTCTTCCAACTCTTTTTAATCTTGGAATCTGCTGGATTTGTAAATATTAGTATGTAAATGAAGATTTCAGATCTTCTTTATCTAGACAGATGCAGAGGTGTCAGTGTTGCTAGCTGATGCTAAGGCCAAAGTAAATTTTCAATTATTGATGCAATCTGATAATCCTGTTAAAAATAATTATTGACTCCTAAAAGCAGAATTTTTTTTTTATTTGCTCACATTATATTATGATTGTTAAAGAAAATTTAGTATTGGTAGCGGCAGGTTGTTGTTTCACAAACCCTGGAGATCAAAACGGAGTTAGAAATTTTGGACTGGTTCATTTCTGTTTTGGGCTCAACTTGAAAACAGAAATGAACCGATCTATTAATAATTGCAGTGCTTTACTGTAAAGTTTGATAAATAAATGACAGAAGAAAACGGTTTGCACAAAAATAATCAACTGATCAAACTATTTAAGAAATGTATAAACCAATAAACCAGAGAGAACGATTTAATGTAATCGTCCTTCAAAGCAACCTATAGATCTGCAGCATGAGACACATTTAACCTGTAAAACAACTGATTCTGTCTTGCAGATCAACCAACAGCACCAGGTTTTGTCAGATCCGAAGGTCTTATGAAGCCAGTAAGACATCGCTGCGTTCGTTTAACAACCAGGATGCTTCCAGGAGCGTTTCTGCTGGAAAGCCATAAACTCATGAGCTGCTTCTGCAGAACAGAGGACAGAGCAACACGGTCAAAGTCAAAAGAAGCTGCTTTCACAGAATGACAACAGGACTGCAGAATGACATCACTGTTCCTCAACCAACCACACAGGGAGGGGGCAGAACAGATCAGCACACAAGACAGTGGCCTACATACTGTCTGAAGCTGCAGATACAGCAGAGGAGGAACAAGCTCTGTATTCTCCTGCAGGGAAATGCCATCTGAGGCCAAAGGTCAAAGGTAACAGTGGTCATGTAGCCTCAGCTTTAAGTCTTCAGTACACTGAGTTCCTTCTAGTCAGATCCTGAGCACGAACACACATAGCTTGAATGATTGTGTGACAGATCCCGTCAGATCAGATCAGAGATGGAGCTTTCATTTCTGTTCTCAAAGGTAGAAAAACCCTGGGACAGAAAGAAGTTCTCCTTCAGGTTATTAGAATAAAATCACCAAATGGCACATAAATATACATTTATTAACTCTAGAGGCCAACAGTCTAACAAAACAGAAATTGAAAAGAAATCTGGATTCAAATGAAAATTTCATCAATCTTTTTCCTAAAGCCCTTCTGATCCACATTCAGAGTGATGCAAAGTCCAAAAATAAAGGGCAGAAGCAGAGAAAATGTTGGTTAGGACTGAAGACAGCTTATTTAATGATTATAATGATTATATAATAGTAGAGGGAGATGATAAAATTCAAGAAGCATTGATTTTGAAATTCTAATTCCACAAATGAATAAATACAATATAAATACTAAGTAAAACAAACAATAATATTGAGAATTTAAAATTGTATTTCCAAAAAATGCTAATAGCTAATAAAGAGCGTGGCAGTCTGAGCAAGGCGGTTCCAGGCGGTTGTAGGACATTAATGCCTCATAGTGGACAGTTTCTTTCTTTGGATTTATCACAAGTCCTTCCTGGACTTCCTGGAGCAGCAGAAAGCAAGTCACATGCAGAGACAGACATCTTGTATTGATGTGAGCGCGCTCTAACCTTTGTCAACACACCTGCAGCTGAATGTTAGAGTAACAGTAGAAATTCTTTGGAGGAAGCCTATAGTGAAGCGCTGCAGAAATCCGATCTGCAGGTGATAGTGTGTGAAGGTGTGTGAACGGGTGAATGACTGACTTGATAAAGCCCATTTAGCACCGAACATCATCCGTTAAACTCCGATGATGTTCCTCGGGTCATAAAACCTGTTTTTGGTCATTAAAATAATTAGACCAAATATAATGCAAAGACTTTTAATTTGATCTAACACAGGGTTGTTCAAACTGCAGCCTAGTAATCTGATTTTGTGCGGCCCCCCAACTTCAGACTAAGAATGATACAAATTTGGACCGCCAGCAGAAGCAGCTGATCCAGATCAAGACTTCTTAACTTTCATTAGGGCAAAATTATTACAGACAAATAAAAGTCTTCTTGCAATAACTGCACAATAAACAGGACCACATTGTTTGTAGATCCCTTTTCTATAAAAACCACAACTACTTTGTTTTATTAAAACACTGAATGCATAATTTCTTGTTGAGCAGGTATAAAATTCACTTGAGAATTTTGGCCCAAAAGACAAAATGTTTGGACACCCCTGATCTAAAGAGTTCATTCCCACGGTTCGGACTTTATTGTAGGTTTACCTTCAGTTCAGAAATTGAGCTGAGGAGAATATTTTAGTATCAATGACTTTAAATCTAAAATACTTATTAGATTTTGAACATCTGATCGCCACCTTTCCTGTCTTGCTTTCCAATGTTAATACACACCATTGGATATTCAGGCTCTACTGAGGTATATTTAGATAGTAAGGGGCCTTTTGCTGTCAGAAAAAAAGAAAAAGGCAAAAATCAACTTAAAGGCAAAATCAAAGCTGACAAGCTGGCAGAAATGGTGGGACAGGAGAAGGTGTTGCTGCTGCAGCTTCTAGTTAAAGCCCGGAAGCAACAGCAGCTCACAGGAATCTACAGTCTTTTGTCTTCACAAGCATCACCTGAGTAACCACGGTCACCACTTATCTGGGGATCTAGTCTTCCTTTTATGAAGTTCAACCCTTTTTTTTTGGATGATGTCATGTCTTTATATATGCTCCACTGGAAAAAAAAAAACTCTTCACCAGAGATGTTTAGTGTCCCAAAATAAGTTTGAGCATCGATCAGCTGGCAGTGAGAAGTTTTTTCCTCCTGCTCTCAGGTCCCAGTTGTGCAGAAGGTGACAAATATCGCACCAGTATGCAGCTTTTCCTGTAAACGCTCCTTCACATCTCAGTAAACTAAGATGAGCGTCTAACACAGCCGGTCACGAAGTGAACGCAGAGTCTGAAAATAACTGATCAAAAACAGGCGTGGATTTTACGTTCCACTCTGGACCTTCAAACATCCAGGATATTTTTCAATATTCAATTCTTTTTCTATTTTAAAGCCATACAAACCAATATTTATCGCTATTATGTATATTTTTATTGTCCTACAACTCTAAGGATCACATCACTGACATTACTTCTCACAATCTTGCACTGCATCATCATCACAGTCACATGACCAACCACCTCTATAGAAATACAGATAGAAACGAGATGGAAATAAACCTTTTAACGTCCACCAGGTTTTACTTATTGAATTCTTGAATTGACATGTAAAAAAAAAAAACAACTGACATCAGCAGATAACGAAGCTAACGCAGACATTTCGCTTAACCTACTCAGAAGGTTTAAATAGATTTCCTGTTGTCTTCTTGTTGACAAATATTTTTTGCCTGAAGATTAGAAAATAACTGGAACCTTGAAATTAAAGCAACAGCACAAACAGGGAATAAACAGCCACACTACCCAGGCTACCACTGCTGTTGTTTGTGAGCATAAAGTTAATCTAGTAAGAAAACACTTTCTTCATCAAAGGGTTTTACTTCTGTGTCTTCTATCTGTACAAAGTGCCTGCAGACCTTCAGCTACAGCTCATTTTTCTCTTCATATCTGAGCCAAATGAAGGACAGCATGTGACTGCAGTGTGATTTCAACTCTTTACGACTAATCAACTCGTCGTGGGAAAATTAACTGAACGGAGTTTTGGGCTTTTATGAGCATGACAGACTGATTTTAGGGAAAGAAGTAAAACTTGCATAATCACAGCATGGTTTGAAGTCTGAAGCATAACTGTGTTCAGTGACTTTGCTTTCAAAGTCACTTTCAGAGCTCAGTGCTTGAAACTAAAATCATTGCTCTGACAACTTTCAGGTGTGTTCTAGACTGATTTTCCTCGCTTTTCTACATATATATTTGGCTACATGCCCTTTTTACATAAGAAAACAAGATTTACTATTAATATTTTGAAAAAGAAGATAATTCTCCATGTTTATATAAAGGAATGTTTTATAGTTAGTGTTTCATTATTCTCAGACTTTTGTCACATCTGTTAGCTCAGCTTCAACATACAAAACGACTAATTTTGACACAAATATTAAAATCAAAAACAAGCATTGCATGCAGGACTTCTGTTTAAATGCTGACTACCCGGGTAAATATGTTGTTGTGGGAATGAGCTTGAATCGGCGGTTCTTCAAAGTAGCTGGGGGCAGCACAAGTGAAAAACGATGCAGTCAGAGCTCTTTGGGAGGGATCAGCATGGAGGACTAACAGAATCAGCAGAGGGAACCTCGCAGAGGTTGAATTATTAGAAGAAACTAAAATTGCACTTTTCAAGCACAAGTCATGTAATCTGCACTTTAGAGGTCATAAATCATGGCAGAAATAACTGGCATGCTAGAAAATGCATAAGTAGGATTGTTGTCAGGGATTCTGCATAGTTATTACAGTGTTAACAAATCTAAACATTATGCATGCTGTAACTTGCAGTTTATGATGAGAAAGGTTGGTGCTTCCCCTCCCCCACTGACAGCGTTGTTTAAAGCTGCTGGCAAACCTGCTGGGTAACTTGGATGTGTATTATTGGAGTTATGATGTAATTCTGTTTTCAGCCTGAGGATGAGGCTGGATGGCCGTCATGGTGAGCTGACTCAACACAGCGTCGCTTATGGATGTGCCACGGCGTGCAAAAAGTATCTCAATTCAGGTCAGTTCCACTGATCCCTGGAACCTGGTTTTAAAGTCAGTCACTGAACAGAGAACACAGAGGCAGCTCAGAAAAACCTGTTATCCTGCATTCATTTACAGTTATGTCCACAAACCTTGGCCGTTTCATAATGGATCTTTAAGTTGCCATGTCTGCATCCTGCTACAACACAGCTGCCACCTCTAATCTTGTCACTGCCATGCTCCCTGAATAAATACACACAAACTTCACCACTCTCTCTCGCTTTCTACTTAAATCAAAGCATTTCTTCTCCAACCTAATAAAAAGTGACAGCAGAGTGCAGTGATACTTCAGGCAGACCTTCATTCCTGAGACACTTCTCTATTTCTGACGACGACGACGGTAATGATGATGATGATGAAGAGAGCAGCGGAGCTGAAGCCGAGCCTGCGGGATTCTGGGTTAGCATGGTCAGCACTCATCAGCATCACCGCGTGTCGCTCCAGTAACACAAAACCGTAGAAACAACAGCGCTGACCTGCAAGTCTAACACCAGAACAAACATCTAAACCAAAGGTGGAGCAGCCAGAGATTCATGTTTTCAAATGGCCTAGTCAAAGTCTAGACATCACTTCAACTGAGAATCTGTAGTAACACTTGAAACTGATGTTTACAGACGTTTTCCATCTAAGATGGCAGAACCTGAGCAAAGATTCACCCTGTAGATGTTTGAGCTGGTCGAGACAAACACTGTAACTGCAACAAAAGGTGGTTCTATGTAGCACTGACGCAAGCAGAATAGAAAAGCATGCCACACTTTTCAGATTTTAACAACCAAAAGAAAACGACTGAAGACCAGGTCATTTTACTTCCTGATCAAAAAAAAATGCAGTGCATTATGTATGTTTATCACATAAATCTCAATAAATAAACTAAAATGTCTAAATGTGTTCTTGGTAAAGAGGTGTGAATATATTTAACTTGAACTATGCTTCCTTTGTAAGATATGTGACTTGGTGGAAACTAAAAAGTCTATACAGTCCAAAAATTTTGAAATATATAACATGAGAAGTGCTAATTTCATAAAAACATAAATGAGTGTTTCCTGAAAAACACTTAAGAGGTCAAGGCCAGTCTGTGAAACTCACACGGCTCGACTCTTCTTCATGAAAGAGTAATGTGAAACTCAGAAGAAAGACAGCTATGTCCTGAACCATCTAGTCCCAGAAACCTGACCCCCCACGAAGAACACACACCCCCAAAGTGAACCGATCTGAAGGATAGTGTTTAAGCAGTGCTGAATCTGTCCTGATTCTGCCATGTAAATGTTGTTCTGTTCTTCCAGCAGGAAATGTGGAAATACAAATGCAGATCATAACAAAGCTCATTCTTCACCCTCTGATGTATTTTTGGGACTCTTACGTTAGCAGTAAGCAGCGATGCAGCCACCAGGGATCCATCTGAAGACCTTCAAAGACCTGAGAGAAGCAGTCAGCACCATGAGAGGCTTTCTGAACCCGATTTGAAACAACCTGCATGCTAACAAGGGATGGTGACGTCTGCAGGCTGGAGGAGTGAGTCAGCAGGATGCAGATGTTTGATACACAGCTGGAAAATCTGCCTGTTTCACTGGAGAACTGTAAATGAGAAGAATTCCTGCTCCCTCTGGTGCAATATTACCATGCAGGTTTTATCTCTGACATCAAAAACATGCTGTTATTTTTCTGCTTATCATTACTGTAACATGGAATGCTAAAGCTGCTGTGTGCTGCAAAGTAAAGCAATCTAACATCACTGCGTTCCATGAAGCCATATGCAGAAAATAAAGATTTTCGTCCCGATTTCAGCATGTTCTCATAAAGATTAGCAACACCTGTGAGTACTGTTACAGTTAAAAGACACCTGAGCAGCTGACATGATCGCCTACAGAGTCCTATGATAAAAATGACACGGGAAGCAGACGTAAAAAGAAACCTGAGTGAAGAGACAGAGCAACATTTGGTGAACTGATGACAGAGAGATTATTCTACGATGGTCTGAAGTTTCTCAGTCGACCCCAAACACCAGGCCACAGAACCCTTTAAAGGTTCTCCACACACATCTGGAAGACTCAGTTCTGCTGCAGTTCTCTTTCACACTCCGCTGTCAAACGATCCAGAAGCTCTTTAGCAACACATTCCTCTCCTTGCCTGCACCAAGAACCACTGAAGGAAATGACACAAAAACCTCTAAAGAAGGGAAAGCACACAATTTTCTTCTTCACAACATGTAAACACCGGAGTGGCATCAGATTTTAACGGTTGTAGGATTTCTCTCTTGTCTTAGGTAAAAGACCACAAGATATTTCTCCTGCTAGCACTAGACACGTGCATTTGTTTTGATTGTGTTTACCCAGAATGCCCTGCACCGTAGTCCATTTTCTGCTTTTGGAGTGATTTCCGGTCCGCTTGGCGTTCACATATGCATCAAAGTACACCAGGATTCATTTCAATCAAACCCAAATAGAGGTTTGTAGATGGACCAGAGTTCGCTCTTTTGGTCACACATCTCCAAATGAACCGGACTTCCTAAACAAATGGACTGGAGTTGGATTAAAGCGAAAATCACCCTCAAGCACAGTGGTGCATGGTATGAAGATGTTTCCTACTCTACGTATATAGGGTCATACAAAATATATTTTATTTTTTCCAAAATTCTACTTTTTTCATTCTAAGCAAGAGAAGTTTGAGGGATGACATCAAACATGCTGCAAAACCAAGCAATCCAGAGAAACTATGGGATGCAGTTCAATCGTCATGGGCCGCTCACCTGCTCAGGTGCTGGACGCTGGTCAACTCCAAGCAACACAGACAGTTCAGGAATTCACAGGAAAACGTACAATCTTCAAGCATTTTCTGTTTATAGAGTAAATGTTTGAGTTTGTAAAAAAAATATTTATGAACAGCCTGATATTAATTTTTTCTCCCTTTCTTTGGAGTCAGAAAATGAATTTCTTTTGGTGTTTTGGTTTGGAATAACACCAGCAGTGCTCTCAAAGCATTTGCATCAGGGCTGTTGTAGACGAATATTTTAGTAGTCGAGTAATCTATCGATTATTCTTACGATTAATTGGGTAATCGGATAAAAAAAAAGCTAAAATAAAACATAGGTAAATCTAACATAACAGCAGTGTTACTATCGCATATCAACATCAGTTCAATTTTTCACATTTGAGCTTCTCTAAGTTACTTTTCTGTAGTTTAGAAAATTAACCTGCAACAATAATAGCTCACTTTGTTAACTTGAAGAAAAGTTATACAAAAATCTGAAATTAATTCAATGTAATAATAAAGAGGCAGGATCACAAATAGACTATCTATTTGTGAGCAGGCTATTAGACATTAGAGCATAGACATTTTTATGAAAAATGTCTATACTCCAGTTTCTGTTTTCATCTTCAGTCAGTTTAACAGATGAACTCTGACCTTGCAGCCATTTATAACTTTGTGTTCATGTTAGCGACGGGATTTGACTATGAGGGCCGTTTAGAACAGAAACTATGTTTTGTCTCTCACACACTACTAAAAACTCACACACACACACACAAGATATTAAAATTGCACATATATACTATTAAAATGTCACACACATACAAATTTCTTTCTCAAACGCAAACATAAAAGACTAAGATTGCACGTATAAACTAATAAAATATAGACTCACCTTTTGTATGTGAGAGTGATGTCACGGAAGAGGCGGGGCATAATTTGGAAATCAGATCGCGCATGCGTTGATACCACAGGGACGTCAGCTTCATGCTGGATACTGGAGTTTCACGGTGTTAGCGGCGTTTAGCTCAAGGCTAATCCGATTTATGAACGCTAATTTCGGCCAGCCGTTCGCTACCGCTCCCTCCTCAAGCGCTCGGCGGTTCACTTAGGGCTTACTCCTTAGGGTTAAAGCTGGAGTAAGCGGCCTTAGAACCCGCGTTAGAGCTGGCTGTAACGCCTTACTCCGGCGTTAGCTCCGGCGTTAGCTCCGCTTCCTCCTCAAGCGCTGGAGGTTCACTTATGGCTCTGACGTCGGTGTTACCGGCGTTTATCTCAAGGTTGATCCGATTTATGAACGCTAATTTCGGCCATCCGTTCTTTACTGCTCCCTCCTCGTAGGTTCACGTAGGCCTTATTCAGGTGCTAAAGCCGCTAACTCCGGCTCTAACGCCGGTGCTAAGGCCGCTAACTCCGGCTATAACGCCGGAATAAGCTCTAAGTGAAGCGCCGAGCGCTTGAGGAGGGAGCGGTAGAGAACGGTTGGCCGAAATTAGCGTTCATAAATCGGATTAGCCTTGAGCTAAACGCCGCTAACACCGTGGAGCTCCGGTATCCAGAATGAAGCTGACGTCACTGTGGTACCAACGCATGCGCGATCTGATTTCCAAATTATGCCCCGCCTCTTCCGTGACATCACTCTCACACAAACATTGAGTCCCTCTAACACATACAAAAGGTGAGTCTATATTTTATTGGTTTATATGTCCAATCTTAGTCTTTTATGTATGCGTGTGAGAAAAATTGCATATGTGTGTGACATTTTAATAGTACATATGTGTAATTGTGAGTTTTTAGTAGTGTGTGAGAGACAAAACATAGTTTTTGTCCTAAACGGCTCCTCATATTTGACATCTGCATTCGTCACACAGAAACATCCAGCAGCTCTGTGACGTCATGATGCTCTTTGCCACCATTTGTTGCGACCGGGGTGATATGAAATTTATTTTCCAGTATTTTCAGTAAAGCTGCCATCTAAAGCCGCCGCCGTGTTCAGTCTGTCCGTTTATCTGTATCAATAATCCCGCCGGACTCCA